>LPNX010847112.1:145238-172738 GCA_001517045.1 Pseudotsuga menziesii
CTTCGTTTTTATGGGTAGAGTTATCGTTCATAGTATATAGTTCTCATTTCATAGTATAAGTGGTTAAATGGAAAATAAGTAGGCACCGCGCCAAGTAAAGAATAAACAAAACACCTTTAAAGATCAGATCAAAATGAGGGGAAGACAAAATACAGGGCTTTGTATAAGTCTTTAAGTAACCTCTAATTTATGATGGATCTAGCCACCTTCGGGAATTTAAGGGTGAATGGGTTCATTGTTCGCAAGAGTGATCATGTTAGCAAAAAAGGTAGACGTTGTTCACTCGACCAAAGTTTGGTAACCTAATTTTGGTTTAAATACACGATTAATAAATAATAACTTATTGGTTTAACTAAGAGTGATCAATCAAAGTCTATGAACCAAGCCAAATTCTATGAGGAAAGTAAAAGTCTATTCAAAGTGAGCAAGTCAATAAATCAATTAAGATTTATTGGGAACAATTATAAATACATCAAGCTTTGCCCAGTCTATATCTGACGGTTCATCCCCATAGGTGGGTGCAGCCAAGTCTATTACCTTACTCTAACAAATTCTTGCATAATATAACTTCAATGAAGGAGAACTAAGCTTTAAGACTTAACAAGGGAACTTAGGAAAATGTAAATACCATTTCAATTCCCTCCCCCTCCTACTAAGGGAGAGTGGCTTCACACCCTTCGAGCACATTATAATGAACTTTCACGTGTTATAATGAACTTTAATTAATGAATATTAGGGTGGTGCATGTGGAATTGCATTCAGGTATTTCTTTTTCTCAACATTCTGATCTCTACTGTGAGATCATCTTCAAGATACCAATAGAAGCTTGGTGAAGAATAATATTTTCCCAAAATCTTTTAAATATGGAATTTTTGTGTTTCATAAAGAATTCTTATTAGAGAATTTTTTATTATTTTTAAAAAATTTTAAATTTTTTAATTATGTGGGTTTGGTTTGAATTTTTATATTATTAAGGTGAAATTAGGTATTGTAAAAAAATATTATTAATTTAAGGTTTTTTAACCTAAAATAGTTGTCTCTAAGTTTATAAATATTCTTAATAAGGTTTTTTATAAAAGTTATCAAAAAATGTTATTGTTTTGATTTTAGGATTTACCTTTTTAAATTATGAAATAAATTACGAAGTAAACAAACCCAAATTTCATATTTATTTTTTAATGTTTAAAGCCTTTTTAATTCTAACCATTAATATTAGAGCTAACAAATTTAATGGAACCATGAACATTGTTGGTGGAACCATGAGCTCTATCTATGGAACCATGAGCATTCTTCGTGGAACCATGAGCAATGTTGGTGGAACCATGAGCATTATTGTTGGAACCATGAGAAATGTTGATGGAACCATGAGCACTATTGGTGGAACCAAGAGCTCTGTTTATGGAGCCATGCAGATCTCTATTCATGGAACCATGAGCATTGTTGGTGGAACCACGAGTATTGATGGTAGAACCACAAGCTCTATTTATGGAACCATGAGCATTAGTGGTAGAACCATGATTAAGGGTTGCAAGGTGGTGGAAACATGTAAGGAACCTCGAACGAAATTCATGGTAAATGAGCATTTCAAGGGCGGAACAATTAAAAATGTAAATGGAACCATGAAACATTTTGATGGAATAATGATCAATGCAGTTGGAACCATGTACAATCCATACAACCATGAGTATTATTGGTGGAACCATGAATATCATAAGCATTCTTTATGGACCACAAACGATTTGGTGAGTAATTCATACATGGTCACAAGGTAGTGGATTCTTGAATAATGCATATGGAACCTTCAACAAAGTTGGACTTGATGAAACCATGAATATATTTGGTGGAAGAATCTTGCACATTTGGTGGAGCCATGATCTCTATTTATGAAACCATGAGCATTGTTGGTGGAACCATGAGTGTTGTTGGTGGAACCATGAACTCTATTTATGGATCTATGAGCATTATTGGTGGAACCATGAGTAATGGCCATGGTGGAACCATATAAGGAACCTTGAATAAAATTAATAGAAAATAAGAATTTTATGGGTGGAACCATGATGAATGTTTATGGAACCATAAACAATTTTGATGGCACTGTAAACAATGTGGGTGGAACTATGTACAATGCATACAAAACCACATGCAATTAAGGAAACTTGAATAATATTGGTGGAACCGTGAATATTGTAAGAATTATTTATGGACCATGAACCATTTGGTGAGTACTGCATACATGGTCACAATGCACATGGAACCTTGAAAAAAGTCAGTGTCGATGAAACCATGAACATAATTGGTGGAAGAATATTGGAAATTTAGTAGTTGAATCGCGAACACAGTTAATTGAACCATGAGCATTGTTGGTGGAACCATTAGCATTATTGGTGGAACCATGAACTCTATTTATGGAACCATGAGTAATGCTCATGAGGTGGTGGAACCATATAGGTAATATTGAACAAAATTCATGGAAAATTAGCATTTTAGGGTTGGAGCCATGATGAATTTTTATGGAACAATTTCATAAATAATGCTCATGGTTCTAGTAACAATGCCCATGGCTCAATATTTAATGACCAAATGTCTAAGATTATGCCACCAAATATGTTCATGGTTCCATCAAATATAACTTTGTTATAGTTGGTCCCACCACCTAATGCCCATGGTTCAACTAACCTTGTTCAAGGATCCATATGCATTTCTCATGATTTGGCTACCTCTTGACCATATATGCATTACTCACCAAATGGTCCATGGTCCATAAATAATGCTTATGTTAGTCACGATTCTACCAACATTGTTTAAGGTTCCTTAATTGCATGTGGTTTTGTATGTGTTATACATGGTTCCACCCATATTGTTCACAGCTCCATTAGTGGTGTTCATGGTTCCATAAGAAATGATCATGGTTCCACCCCTCAAATGCTCATGGTTCCAAGAATTCTATTTAAGGTTCCTTATAGGGTTCCACCACCTCATGACCATTACTCATGGTTCCACCAATAATGGTCATGGTTCCATAAACAGTGCTCATCATTCCACCGATAACACTTATGGTTACATAGTAACTGGATTTTTTCCTGGTTCTAGCATGCCTCAAGGTAACATTCCTTTCCAAAAATTGAGAGGTATGAACGTTGATGAGGTAACTTCGAATATCATCCCATTGAATTGTGTCCTCAACAAGTTAGGATTTTTGTCAGCATGCTATTTTTCGCAAATAATCCTTGTAGTTTATGACGCACATATATTTGTAGTGGGTGGAACCATGAGCTCTAGTTATGGAACCATAAGCACTGTCGGTGGAACCAAATCTCTATTTATGAAATGATGAGCTCTATTTATGGAATAATTAGCTTTGTTGGTGGAACCAGGAGCTCTATTTATGTAAGCATGAGCATTGTTGGTGGAACCATGAGATTTATTTATGGAACCATGAGCATTAGTGGTGTAACCATGAGTAATGGTCGCAAGGTGGTCGAACCATGCAAGGAATCTTGAAAACAATTCATGGTAAATGAGCATTTTAGGGGTGGAACCATGAAGAATGTAAACAGTGCATTTTGGGCGAGCCTTATTTACCAAACATACTCTTATTTAAAACCCTATGTAAACGAAGATGGTTCCACCGACAATGCTCATGGTTCCATAAATAGAGCTCATGGTTCCACCTACAATGTTCATGGATCCGTTAATATTTGTTGGAGATTCAACCACCAAATTGCAATATTATGTCACCAAATATTTCATGGTTTTATCATTTATAACTTTGTTCAAGGTGCCATATGCATTATTCAGGATTCCACTACCTCATGATCATGTATGCGTTACTCACCAAATGGTTCATGGTCCATAAATAATGCTTATGTTATTCATGATTCCACAGACGTTGTTCAAGGTTCCCTAATTGCACATGATTTTGTATGCATTGTACATGGTTCCACCCACATTGTTCACTATTCCATCAAAATTATCCATTGCTCCATTTACATTCTTCATGGTTCCACCCACATTGTTCACTATTCCATCAAAATTATCCATTTTTCCATTTACATTCTTCATGGTTCCACCCGTAAAATGCTCATTTACATGAATTTTGTTCAAGGTTCCTTGCATGGTTCCACAACCTTGCGACCATTACTCATGGTTCCACCACTAATTCTCATGGTTCCATAAATAGAGCTGATGGTTCCACCATCAATGCTCATGGTTCCATCAACAATCTTCATAGTTCCTTAAATAAATCTCATGGTTCCACCAACAATGCGCTTGGCTCCACCCACAATGCCCATGATTCCATAAATAGAGCTCACAGTTCCATAAACAAAGATCATGGTTCCACCAGCAGTGCTCATGGTTCCACCAATAGTGCTCATGGTTTCATAACTAGAGCTCATGGTTCCACCAACAATGCTCATGGTTCAATAAATAGAGCTCTTGGTTCCACCAACAATGCTCATGGTTCCATAAACAGAGTTCATGGTTCTATAACAAATCTATTGTTTCGACCAACGATGCTCATGGTTCCACCAATAGTCCTCATTGTTCCATAACTAAAGCCCATGTTTTCACCAACAATGCTCATTGGGTGTGCCATACTTCTAATAAATCGTTAATGAAGACACAACAAATAGAAACGTTTGCTTACACAAAAATGGGTAGAAGCATACCATCACCTCATTAATCGAAACCAAATTTCGAAGAATGTTAAACAAAAGTGGGCATACATTTTATTATGGAAAACATGAGTTTTGACCATTTTAATACATGATATAGAATTCAGGTATATAAAAAACCTTATATTGATATGGTGGGAAAACTCGTTCTAATAGAGATAAAGATCAACATCGATAATTGGGGCATAATATCAACAATGAACCAACTCAAGATGATTCATAAGACCGCAAAAGGAGGATATGACTATTCTCTCGTCGATATGGTCACAAAACACATTTCATTAAAAGGCTCAACATGCAAATGATACTATGTAGCAATAGAATGTGGGCTTCCCTCGAAATTTTACCATATACTGCATGTAGGGTGAGCTGGAGTGGTAAGCCAGAGATATGTATCAACTTAGGACAATAAGGTTGGTTAATACTTGGATTTAGTCATTTTCTCTTAAGTCATCCCACGACATAATTCTTTTCACATATTATCGGGCGAGCGAAATTAACATACACATCTTTTGGATGATAAGAACATCTCGAAAGTGAAAATGAGGGAATAAACATGCAAGCAAGGTAGGGTTTCCAACTATAAAATTTGAGTTTAACTAATACGTTGACAATATGACAGTTAATTATCGAGTATTGAAAAACTTGCCTCATCTACAGGAGTGTAGTAGGAAATCTTATCTAGATTGGAAACTACCATGCCTATTCTAGACCGAGCACAATTCTTAGTGTTACATACAGCATGAGATTCAACCAATATTTACATTTTTAGAATACCCAGAACAAGAAGAAAGCACAAGGTAGCATGGAAAATATACTAAGAAATATCAAAGCGTCAATCCCACTTATAGCTTAACTAGCCTGAAAGTTATTGTGCAAGACAAATTTTGTACTAGGAAAATTGGCATGCATTGAAACATGGGATGTGGTTGAACAATCCAATGGTCCAAATCACAACTAAGATTACAAGTTGCATATTGTTTGAGCTAAGACTTGGATTTGCATTCAAGTGGTAAATGAAAGATACAACATTAGATGTGATGGAGGTAAGGTACATGTCGATGAGGAGTAGAGGGATAGATGGTAATTCAATATGGGATATAAAATTTAAGAGTTGATAGGGATAAACATGAGGTAGAACCCGTAAGCATCAAGTGGATGCCCCCTAATCAGATCTTAAATACGGTGTTCGATAGACAAGATACATATGGTAGGAAACAAGCGAAGAATGAGACCATATCCAAGAACTAAAAGATGACATTCCAAAAACCAAATCAACTATGGAATATTTCATTAAATACCCAAGTACTAATTTAAGAGATGCACGCTAGTCATTAAACATAATAGCATGGATACAACCCCATAACACTTTTGAAACATAATTGTTTTCTCGTATTAGTTGGCCATTTAAAACATTCAAGGAATTCATGCCATGTCACTCCAACTAGGTCACTCAAATCAATATATGAAAGCCAAAACTCTACAAAATTTAGTAGTGAATTGATGTATCAACCAATTTTGATGGAGATCTAGTCACGCAACAAAGATTAAATGTTCCCAAAGTTATGTTATAATATAAGCTTGATGGACGGTATTAACATTATAATAGTGCACAACCAACACCATATTTCAAAACAAGACAACTCTTGTGCCACCACAACATACTTCTCGAAATTAATGTATGGCAATTTAAACACGCCTTAAGCTTATTAAAGTTTGAAGATGAACATATATACATTATCCATCACATGCTTAATATACTGCGGTGGAGTATAAAACTTGCATAACCATGTTTTGAGAAGTGGATAATTCTCTATACTTTTTAAATATCATTTGAACATCGTTTCGTCAAATAACAAATGCACTTGGTGAAAATTTACACTAACAAATTTAAACACTTGAATGGCTCCTTATAACTCTAATAAAGAGGGTCCCCCTTTTTTTGCTTGGTCTAGTATAAGGCAAATGTTAGATTGTGCAACAAATTTTTTATAGAGAGCAATTTTGATCCTAAGGAAGGACAAAGAACCAAAATGCATGTAAATTTACCAATACTTGACAAATTATTTTAGCATGTTATGTGGGTACGTATCAACAATCTTCCATACATATTCATCCCAACCGATGACTAATAGGAGACTTTGGATTGTTGTCACCATAATCCACTATATCATATGTTTTCCATGGCACCCATAGAATTGCCTCTAAAGATTAAATCCATGCCATGAAGTTAGCATAGTCTTTTCCACCCTAACCTCACTACCATAACACTATTGGATGCAATCCCTGTAGGCTACACCATCAATGTTAAACCTCAATTAAAAATAACAATAATAAATCTATATTTTAATATAGATAATAATAAAAAATTAAATATCAATTTTTATATAAATACATAAAATGCTAGATTGTGTTTAGTTTAATTGGTACACAAAGAAAACCTTTTCAAACAATACTATGTAAATTTAAAATGAATATTATTTCTGCAAAAAAATAATAATTATACAAAATAAGTTTTGTTTTGAGTTTATTGATTTTTAAAATATTTATTAGTTTAAAATTAAATAAAAATAAATTGTTTTTAATTTTATTTATATTAAATTATAAATTAAAATATTTTTAGAATGTGAAACTTCCACTTCCAAGACAATTTAACAACTGTTTTAAAATCATTATATATATAAACTTTTTATAATCTAAAATGCTAAATTATTAAATTTTTTATTTTATTTTAAATATGCACAATAACCAAGTCATAGTAAAGTCGAAATTTAGTTATTAATAATCAATTTACATTTTCTGATCATTACATGTCATATTACATGTTCATAGTGGCAATGTTTTTGAATTTTGAAATTTGAAATTTAAAATGCCCACTCTCCATAAATACCTGTCGCTTTTGCGTTCCAAGGTGATAGATCTGCCTTGGGAGGTGATAATGAGTCTACCTCTAAAACTTAGCCTCAAAGATAATGTTAATGCATATAGATTCACATGAACACAAGAGACGCGGTATGGAACAAACAGTAAATATATGATTTCTTAGTCTTAACAACTGCGATGAATAAATGCATTCGACTGGTGTTAATATATGGTATAACAAAAGACTTCACCACAAGAGATATATGAATGATTATTCAAGGAATATAATTAGTTGGATGTATTACATTTAGAGCCTTTTGGGTTGGTCAAATTATATGCTTTTATTTATATAAAATGTGTTTTTAGAGATTGATAAAATATGCAAAATTTACTTGTTGTTCAAGGCTCAAGCTATAGTCATATGATGATGGTTAACCTCCACTAAGACTAAACTTTGGTTTATGGGATCTAAAGAAACTAATTAATTAGTTCATTTTAAAATTGTATTCCTATGCTCAAAGAGCTTGGTGAGAAGCGTCTCAAGCTCGTTATAATTTTGACAAGTTAAAAGGCTAGGAAGACCGGTGTTGCAACACAGATTAGGAAACTAAGATTTAATGTGGGTGTACGCATGACACTCTAAGAGGAAGTGATTTTCATCTTCAATGTTCCTATTCTCATAAAGATGGCAGATCCTTTCCAACCAAGGTGTGATCTTCTAGAATAGGATTGATGACCTCTTTATAATATCTTAATTTTCTTTTAGCCTCTAAATCTTTCTCACACCACAGTTTCTCTTTAAACTTAGAAGTAACAATATTTTTAATGTTATTAATATTTTGCATTACAATATTTTCGTCAATCTCCTAGTGGTTTAACCAGGCCCTGGTATCTTTATACCAACCTCGCTTGAGCCTTAGGTGGTTTTGGCTGGAATTAAAAGCTAGCTTAGGAATTCTATGGTCTCCCATGTTATTGATTTTGTGCTTGTACAACAGGAGCCTAGTCATAACTAGGCTCTCGATAGGGGAAAGACCCACTTCTATAAGGAGAATAAGATATGGTGTATTTCTTTTAATTTTGAGGTTATACGTTATAAAAGCTTCTGGATTTGCTCAATCTTTCTCCAAGATTCTCTAGAGATGCTGCAACCCCAAACCTCACATCCATACAAGATAACGGGAGTGACTAAAGTTTCAAAGAGGAACTTCTTTTTATCCCACATCACAAGGTTTGCTTCTTTACAATTATTTTCGAGACCAAAGTAAGCTTTCCACCCTCCATTAATCATTTTCTCAACGCTATAGTTCCAGTTGAGCTTGTGATGAATATCAATTCCTAGGTACTTGTAAGAACACACTTCCTCTAGGTTGTTATTGTCATATACAAAATTAGCGTAAGTGTCTTTCTTGGATTTGATAATCATAACTTTTGTTTTGTCAGTGTTGACAGTCATACCCATGGAAGAGTAGAAATCCTTAAGAAGTCATAGTTTCTTATCAAGATCAGATGGACACCTTGCCAGAAGAACAATATCATCAGCATAGAGAAGAAGGATGATAACTATTCTAGCTAAGAACGTGCCAGCATAACCTGCTTCTTCTAAACAACCTTCTAGCTTATCGATGCAAACCCCAAATAGGGTAGGGGAGAGGGGGCAACCTTGTTTAACTCCGATGTTACACTTAATATCTCTCGACCACCCATCGTTTCTCTTAAACTTGGCGATTACATTCTCGTATAACCTTATTGCGGTAGCTCTCAACTCAAAAGGAACCTTTAGCTCTTTTAATCTATTCCATAGGTTATTTCTAGGTATCGTATTGAAAGCCTTTCTAAAATCGACAAAGCAACATACCGTATGTTGATAAGTCTCTACCTTTAATTATAGAAAGTATGATAATATATTATATGCATATGTTAGAGAGTTCTATGGATGAATCTATGAAATTCTAAGCTCATTAAAATATGGAATTTATTGTAGAAGAAATAATACGTTTATGTTATCCAAAGGATCTTATATAAGGACATCTGAATACTCATGAGTATTAAATAAAGTGTAATTGTACTTGTATTAATAGATATAATGTGTTAATACACCAAAAAAGCTTTGTATTAAATTAAGAAAAATAAAATTAGTAATGCTTTGATGATAATTTATAAGGTAAATCCCATAAACATATTAAGTCATTATATAATAGGAGTGTATTGATACATTGTGGTTTATTTAGATAAGTATACTATATCAATATGCAATGGATTGATTCTATCATGTCACTTTGAATTGTGTAAAGATTAGATCCATGATAATACATTATGTCATTACATGGTGGATTAGCTAAGCTAATGCATTAATATCTTTTGTAGTGAATGGATTATGACTTTATAATGACTTGATGAAGAGTAATGTTTTTATGGAATCAATTGCTTATATGAATGTATTGTGATTATTGTATAATGAATCATTAGTGCTACCATTATGTGAGAAATTAAGTTTGTCATGAGAGTACAAGTCTTCATATAGATATGCTATGCTTTACACATGAAGGATTATATGTAAATCAAGGATTGAGGGTGGGAATGAATGATTGATTCATCCGAAATATATGTGTGTGTGTGTGTGTGTGTGTGTGTGTGTGTGTGTGTGTGTGGATCAAAGAGTGGATGAAGATAAATATTAGGCCATTGGAAAAGTGAGTTCATGAATTGTACATGATTGTAAGGGATTGACAAATTAAACCTTATGGTGTAGACACAGAGAAACAATTACATAATGATTAATCCTTCACTGTAGATAATAAACTTAACTCTTTTTATTATTATCCTTGATGAGTGTTACAATGAGGAAAGAAAGTAAGGTTGCGAGAGGAAAAGATATGCTTGAGGTAAGGGGCCTTAGTTAAGCACTTTACTAAGTAAATCTCTTTCCAACTCTTAATATTGGCTATCAAACTTTAAGGAGGGCTTAGCATGTTGCATAATTATGAAACATATTATATGCATATGTAACTTTTTATTATTATTATCCTTGATGAGTGTTAAAATGAGGAAAGAAAGTAAGGTTGCGAGAGGGAAAAATATGCTTGAGGTAAGGGGCCTTAGTTAAGCACTTTACTAAGTAAATATCTTTCCAACTCTTAATATTGGCTATCAACTTCAAACTTTAAGGAGGGCTTAGCATGTTGCATAATTATGAAACATATTATATGCATATGTTATAAAGTTCTATGGATGAATCTATGAAATTTTAAGCTCATTAAAATATGGATTTTATTGTAGAAGAAATATTATGTTTATGTTATCCAAAGGATTTTATATAAGGACATGTGAATACTCATGAGCCTTAAAGAAATAAAAATATCATAGATTATTGTTTCTATAATGGCTTTTAGATATAATGTTTTAAATAAAATGTGTTATTACACCAAATAATCTTTATGTATTTATTTAAGAAAAATAAAATTATTAATGTTTTGATGATAATTGATAAGGTAAATCCCATTAACATGTTAACTTTTTTATATAATAGGAGTGTATTGATACATTATGGTTTATTTAGATGAGTATACTATATCAAAATGCAATGTATTGATTACATCATGACACTTTGAATTGTGTAACTTGATTAGATCTATGATAATACATTATGTCATTACATGGTGGATTAGCTAAGCTAATGAATTAATATCTTTTGTAGTGAATGGATTATGATTTTATAATGACCTGATGAAGAGTAATGTTTTTATGGAATCAATTGCTTATATGAATGTATTGTTATTATTGTATAATGAATAATTAGTGTTACCATTATGTGAGATATTAAGTTTGTCATGAGAGTACAAGTCTTCATATAGATATGCTATGCTTTACACATGAAGGATTATATGTAAATCAAGGATTGAGGGTGGGAATGAATGATTAATTCATCCTAAATATTAAAAAAAAAAATTATGTGTGGATCAAAGAGTGGATGAAGATAAATATTAGGCCCTTGGAAAAGTGAGTTCATGAATTGTCCATGATTGTAAGGGATTGACAAATTAAACCTTATGGTGTAGACATAGAGAAACAATTGTAATGGTTAAACCTTCACTGTAGATAATAAACTTTAAAAAAAACTCATCCTCCTTGATGAGTATTACAGTGAGCAAAGAAAGTAAGGTTGCGAGAGGGAAGGATATGCTTGAGGTAAGGAGCCTTACTTAAGTGCTCTACTACATAAATCTCTTTCCAACTCTTAATATTGGCTATCAAATTTTAAGGAGGGCTTGGCATGTTGCAACTATTATATTAAAGAGCTCACTTGAATCAAGAGTTGTTTGGCTTTGCAAAAGGAGGGGGCCCTTTAAAATATAGGTAGGTGGGGTTGGGGAGAGGGCTTTCCTTTAAAAGATTCATTACTATTTCTCGAAAGAGTACATTATTAACCAATCTCCTCCTTAAAGTATAGCCTGTCAAAAGCTTTATCTCTTTCCTTTATCGGATCTAAGCATTCCAACTTACTTAATTAGCCCAAGCATATAATTTAAATTAGAGGTGACTCAACTTCATTAATATAATGAAAGGGCCGTGCGCTCTCCTCTTAAGATATAAAAAGGAATAGGGGTAAATATCGATCGAATCGACAAGCAGGCCCAAAATAAAAGTTAATGGTAAGCAATATAATTAATAAATTGAAATTTATAAAAACAAATATACGGATTATTTCAACTTAGAGTAAAAAATAATATTCAATCAAAAGAAATGAGATTCACATTCATCTCTCTTGTAAATTAAGTTGTAATAAAAGTATAATTTTTGTTTAGGCTGAAAAAGAAAGTTTAAAAATAGGAAGACTATTAAACTGGAATAGCTCAATTAGAAGAAACCTTAGCTAAAATGTGTAATGAACCTTGTCATTGCAAGAGTTCATAAACATTAGGATTTTACTCTAACCACGTTATATAGGTGGAGTTTCTTTTAATTTAATGCTTGCATAATATTGTGGAATTAAATTAGAAAATAAAGACAATATTGATTGTTATTTTTAAGTCAAATGATTTTAATGTCAATATATCATTTAGACTTGTCACCGAATTTACATTTATTGCAACTTTGGTTAGATTAACAATCTTGGATGACCACAAATTTATTGCGACTTTGTTTGGATTAACGATATTGGATGACCACAAATTTCATGGTAAATAGTCTCTTTTCATGGTGAGCTAAGATAAATAATTTTCATTATCTTAAAAAAATATTTATGGGGTTTCTCATACATTGACATTTTAGTAAGCATTTGGTAGTAAATCAGCATTACAATTTTGTATTAATACTATACATGTATCACAAAAATATCAATAACGCATGAAGTTACAAAAAATAAGCAATCAACCCATTTACAATGTGATAATAAGAACATTCTTTTATTAACTATGAGAAGATTTGGTGATCCATTTATTGTCTCTTCTATTTTCTAATACTTTGTACATTGATTTATAGAATTCAAGGAACTAGTAAGGAATTTGTGTGGTTTCTCATAAATTCACATTTTAGTAAGCATTTGGGTAATAAACCAACATTACAATTTTGTATTAACATTAGAAAGGTATAACAAAAATATCAACAACCCATAAAGTCATAAAAAATAAGCAATAAAACCATTTACAATGTGATAAGAACATTCATTATGAACTATGGGTGATGCATGTATGGTATATTTTATTTTCATATACTTTATACATTTATTTATATAATTCAAGGAACCAGTAAAGCATGAGTTAGTGGAAGATGATTTCTAAGCTTGTGGAAGATTATCCAGTGGGGTGTTGCAATTTTGTAAGTAAAAGATTGAGTTGTCCCACCATGCTAACATGCTTTGTGTTTTTCATATGGTTAGAATGCTATTTTGCACAATGGTATGCATGCGACTAGTAAAACTATGAGTTAGGGCCTATTCCAATAAGGCACTGTCTTCATCTAAATTACCCTTGCATAGATTACATTTTGTCTTATTTTGTATATTGAAGCATACAATTAAATGACTTGTTGTGTTACAATATAATTGATAGAGGAAAATCATGTTAATTACTTTTGTTTATTGTTTGACTAGGTTGCAAAATAATTATTTTTTCATTTATATATCTTCTATTTTGAGTGTTTGCAAGCTTGCATTTTCATGTTATCGCATGTTCAACATACTATATTTTTATCGTGAGAACACCATGGAATTTTTGCTATGAGAAATGGGTTTACGAGCAAACACTGGATTTTTTTGCTTTGAGAAGAGGGTTTACGGTGGTTGTAGCAACACTATTGAGCATGTGCTATTTATTTTTCTATCAAAGAGAGAAAAGAATGCAGAGAACAAGAGACAATTGCACTAGATATTTGAATGAATCTCCAGCCAAAGATAGTTGCATTAGATCTTTGAATGAATCTCCATCCAAATACTAAATTATTTTCATATTTTTTTATACATGCTCAAAATTTTATCTATCCATATGATGTTATTAGAGTTATAGTGTTATCAATGGTTTCTCTAAAAAAGGTTAGATTGATAAAGTAAAAGAATTGTTTAATGAAATGTTGAACATGAAACTAGGTCCTGACCATTTTACTTACACCACATTAATTAATGGATTGTGCAAGAATGGTAAACTATAGAAAGATTTGGAACTTCTAGATCATATTTGGAGAAAGGATTTTATGCTTGACATACTTTCTTACAATGCAATTATTGATGGGTGTTTTAAGAAGGGAAAAATGGAGAACGTGGAAAATCGTATAAACATTTTGAAGGAAGATGGATTGCTTCCAAATTTCTTCTCATGAGAAATTATTTGCACAATGTTATTGGGTTTGTGCAGTAAAAAAGGTTAGCTTTGCTATTTTTATAATGACTTCTTGTAGATGAAAGGAAGTCCAAGATCTTAATGGCAAGCAGTTAGGAAACAATTGACCATTGGATTGCATGACTGATACGAAGATTTTAAAAATATTTTGATGTGACTATAAGATGGGTATTGTCATGTTACATTTATTCACTTGTAGGTTTATACCAACTGCATGGTAGAGGCCATTATGGTTTACATTCACTTGAATAATTTTATAATAATTAATAAATGAACCTAAATGTCCCTTTTAAGAATATTGACAAGGCACTGGATTTTGAAGTAAACATATTCTACCCAAGGTTAAACATTCATAATATATACGATTCATTAGGGTGAGCTTCATTCTAGACAATTTCATTCCAATTTGAGAAGGTGTCAGTTGACCGGATACCTAGTGCTCAATGTCCTTTTCATTATTATAGATTTTGAGAAGGCTTATGATAGGTTTGAGTGGTCCTTCAACATGGCCATAATCAAGGCCTTGGAGTTCACTCCTTTCTCTCCATGTCATGAAAACCCTTTTCTTAGAGGCATCAACCTGACTATTTATTAGAAAATAAAAATAAGAGGAAGGATATTTTCATGTTCATTCAATAAAGTTGCACATTAGCTCCAAATATATGCATCAGGGAAGTTGAGACCTTGGGATATGTAGCATCTCATCATGTGGGTCAATATCTAAGGAAATATATTCCCCTGTATAAACTAAGAACCAAATAGATTTCTAGTGGACATTTTGAAGATGATTATTTTCTCACTATCTTGGAGGAACAAGAATCTATGAATAATATGATAGCCCGACCTGAGATATTTTGAACTAACTTAAGGTCCCTAATTCAATGGGAAAAGAGCCAAAATCCTCCTATTTGGTAATCTTAGAAAGGTTGGTCATATATCCAACTGAGTCATATTCTTATGTTTATTGGCATTCCATTTCAAGACTCCCTAGGGGATTTGTAGGGAATTATTATACAGCGAGTTGAAAAAAAGACCGATAAATGGCTAACCAATCTTATGGCTTCGGTTGCTATGTTCCAAATTTGCGTTAATATTCTAACAACTAGCCATGTCTATTATTCCTCACATTGGATTCCCTGTACCTGTGCTTATCAACAACTCAACAAATCTCTTTGTAGCTTTCTTTGGGTGAATACAGAGAGAGACAAGGGGTTCCATCATATTAATTAAAACATTTATTGCACTCCTAAAGGCTAGGTATGATGGGAATTAATAGAACCGATACTCAAGCCAACACCATGTGACAAATTGGTTATCATTGCATCAGAAGGGAATGATAGTTTGGAAGGGTATTAGAAGGACATGAAAGTTTGGAAGTTTCTAAAGATACTTTAATTTTCCAAAGGAAACCTAAGAAAGACATTGTGGTCAAGCTTCAACTTACAAAATATTATTTTTACCTCAGCCAATGCTAAGGAGTTGTGCATTGTAAATTAATTGAATGCCAATCTTGTGGATTCCATGCCATTAGTAGAGTTTGTGTAGCAATGTTGTGTCACCCTGAAAATGTAACAGTGCAGTTATGTTTTTTACAATAGAGAATTAATGTTCTTAATGTGTTATTTTTACACATTGGTAGGATCCTATGTATGTAGCAAGGTGGTCTTTAACTTGTTATGTTGGAATTATTGGATACCTACGTAAAACTTGTTTGTCTTTGATATATTTATGTGTTCCAGATAGAGAGAGTGCTATAGATTGGGCCTGGCTTGCATCACCATGTAAACGTACAATTTCCATAATGAGTGTTCTTAGCCCACTCTCCCATATTGAAGGTTTGTATACATTGCATTTCATGTTTCTCATTGGCTTTAAATTGTGCAACATATATTTTATGAACTTGAAATCGATTTTGAATATTGGAATCCATCAACAAAACATGTTAGCATCATAATTTATAAAAACCTTGATTGAATCACCCTTAGATCACTCAAACAAAACCACATAGCAAGCTCCTCATAGTACTTGTTTCAATATTCTCTTTGACGCTTCATTGCACCTACTTTACTTCCCATTTTTTCCCTTTTGGTGTATCTTATTAATATTTATAAGAAGGATAGATGGTTATTAAGGTTCATTGAAAATAATTTTGATTTATAATATTTTAAGAGAAGCTTTATGCATTATAAAATTATTTTGCTTGAAATTAGTTTTTACATTGGAAAAGTTTTAAAATAAGTATTTCTCAACCAATACAGTTTTTATGAGTTAAAAAATAATTTTATTTATTATAGAAGTATTAATGTATATGTTAGAGAGGTAGATTTCCCTAATAATCTTGGAATATGAGCGGGTTCGAAGAGATAGGAGGTGGTGATAGGTGGTGAAGATGATTTGGAGGAGGTGGACTATTTAGCAGATCCACTGAAGGGGAATACAATTTGGGCCAACTCGAAGGTGGAAATTCATATCAAAGGTGAATAGACGAGTTTTGGTAGAGTGGGGGACACCGATGAAAGGGCCCACTGAAAAACCCTTGTGTAAGTCTCATAGTGGTGATGACCAATTTTCACACGAGCAATATAGAGGGAAGAGATCATCCTATCAGTGCCTACACTCTAGATCGGATCTAGGAGTTAAATCACCATTGGCTACATGTCTAAAAGAACAAAATACATTATAGGGGGAATCTATCTCACACTATTTTTCTCATGTGTTTTTTCCATTCCAACACAATCATGTTCAATAGCATTTACTCCTGCCACCTTCTAAGTTATCCACCCACGATTAGTGGGACTTCTTCCCTTTGGATGGATTTTTTCCTCCTTCAATCCCTAGATAAAGTCCTCTTGGCAATAGATGTATTGAGTTTTGATACATATAAGAGTTCTTGTATTGAAAAAAAAATTGTAGGGAGAAACTATGTAGTTCTTCAAATTCTATGTAATCAATACTAAAATTTGGTAATCATTATTTGGTGTTGAGAAAATAGAGTTAAGTTGGAACCTTATAACCTATATTCTAATTTATATTTAAAGAGTGGGTAATCCTTGATTTAAGGTGCTTCCATTTGTTTAACTAATGATCTTGAACAAGATTATTTGCAACTCAGATTAGATTCCTATTACCAAATTGTTGGGCATGGATTCTATTCAAAATACTATGCACCTTATTTGCATGTCCATTGAGACAAGGACTTATATATACATACATCCCTTGTCATAGCTAACACATCTTTTTCACAACAACTCTGCATAATTCTTCCTTCTTTTCAAAACATAATTATTCTTTCTTTTCAAAACACATATTTGGTTTTAGTTTCTCTTATTCATCCATTTCACCCTCCAACATCAACCTATTGGCATATCATTGCACCCTTTAATTGGAAAATAAGAAAAATAAGTTCAATATATGTTTATGTGTATTGTAGATAAAAAAACTAATAAATACAAATGAGAAGATTGCCTTTCAAAATCAAAAACACATTTTCTTCACAGAGTTAATTCATACCCTTCCTTATTACAAATTTAAGCTTAATATTATAAAATTTATCTAATTGTACCCCAAACTTCATCAATATTGAAGAACCCTATAACCTATCTAAAACTTGATATATCATGATTTTTAGCTAAAAACCTTTTAACCTCTTTAGGGATTAATATATTAAGTTCATACACCATAAGTAGAAGAGGTGTCCTAATGCATTTATAAGAACTGAACATATTATGTGAAATTGAATACTTGGTTGTCTTTTAAGATGAGAACTTTTACCACATATTTTCAATGCATGGAATATATAAATGTATATAATTTGTTATAATTTTTTTCTAAAAGCCTTTCAACTTTTTTGTTCAAACATCATAAGTAGAAGATGTGCCCTAGTTTCACATGGTTGCATCTGAATTGTAATTCCAGTAGATATACACATTTATAAGAACTAAACAAAGTTATGTGATATTGAATACTTAGTTGTTTTTTAAAATGAGAATTTTTACAACATATTTACTAGCTGATTTGTGAGGTAATCAAGGTACTACCCTAGGTTTACACCTCAAGAAAACTTTATTTCATGCGCTTTCTTTTAGGATTTTTCCCCAAAACATCAAATTGATTTTAGTTTTATCATTTTAAACCTTTTCACCCTCCAACAAGAACTTGTCGGTGTATTATTGCACCTCTTTGGGGAAATTCCTAGTTTAGGTTTTACCATAGAATGGATCATCGAAGCTTTGAAAACTTGTGACTATAGTTTCTTCCCTAGCCTCCTTTGTTGCTCGAAACACATCCTTAGATCATGTTAGGGTTTCTACCCTAGCCGTCGTTGTTGCTTGAATCATGTCATGGAGCTGCTCAAATCCCCTTCATTGTGTGTTGTTGTCGACATCTATTTTAGTCTACTTAGCTTGCATGGAGATAAAGGAGACATATTCGTATGGAGGGGCATCCTTCCCTCCCTCTTTGTTGTTTCATATGTTGGGGGGTTATTTTGTGGGTAAGCTGGATAGATGACTTGGACGAGCTCCAAGACTTTAAGTTTCTTGTTCAATCCTCCAAACCCTAGTGCAAAGTTTCAACCTCCTAAAAACTTATCAAGAATATTGTTGAAATACCCTCGTTGGATCTCTCTCTCTTGAAGATCCATGTAACAAAGCCCTCATCCTCTCGCAGAGAGCACTTGTCATAGATTTTACCAAACTTTAGCCAAGCCCAAAAGTAGTGGATCTATAGATTACAGATCATTGGGCCCCAAATTTGTAGAGTCAAGTAATTATCTTTGTTGTTGGTATGGGTTACTTTGTTTTTATTTTCTTGAATAAAGAATAGATAGTTCTTATTTTCCTCTTAGGACCTTTTTTTATGGGATCAAGAGGAATTTTTTTAGATCCCTGGGCTTTGTATTTTAACCCAAAAGTTGATATTACATATGCACATGCATGGGTAAGGCTACCACATCCCCCTCTTCATATTTGGGGCGGGGGCAATTCTCTCAAGAGAATTGGTAATAAGTTGGGTCATTTTTTGAATAGTGCAACCAGTTCTCTTGTGCTTGAATTTATGTGGAAGTTATCTTGGAGAAAGGGATGTCAGATGCCCTAAAACTGGATATTGAGGACTTGAATCTTGAGCTACATTTAAGAATTGGATTATGATAAGATCTCATTCAAATGCAGTGTTTTTATGTATACATAAATTTTTTGAATAGTTGTCCCAAGATGAAAGAAGAACAACAACCAATAAAAGGCCCAGACATTAAAGAGACAAAGTTCCAGATAGTTTATAAATGTTTCCAAAACCTCCTTGTAAGAAGCCCAAGCATATAGTGCCTCCCGCAAAATCAACTCCAACTCCTGTTGGAGTCCCCCTAAAAAGAAACAATAAATTTGAAACCCTTAGAGAACTAGAAGATTTAGAGTAAGAAATAGCATGGGAAAATGTCTGATAAACCCCCCTCTAATTGATCCAAAAAAGGCGGAAACGAGCTATTATGATCCACCTCTGTCAACTTGCAGGAAAGAAGCATGGCATGTACAAGATGCTTTATCCCCTTAAGTGTTGGCTGAAATAGTCTCCAACTTCAAAGTCTCATACGCCAAGGAAAACCAAGAATTAACTCCTCTTAAAAGGGTTCATTGTCCAGAAAATTTAGATACCACTAGTCCCTCTCCTCCTCTTACAAGAGAAAGAAAGAAAAACGAGAAAAGGAAGCAGAAGTAAACATCATGTTGGGATATCAAAGTCAATTTGATCCCTTCTTTATGGGGTTTTTAGTGTCTACAAAATTAACATATTGTTTATGCATTTTGTTATGTTCCCAATTTGTGAAAATATGCACTTGTAAAACAACTTGGAACATCAAAAGAAAATGTATTTGGAACAATAGAGATTTGTCTCCTAGGATCGCAACTAGGAATCTTACAACATTTTTAGAGATCATCTTCTTCCCTCTTCTTTGTATCTCTTGTTCTTGACCCTCCTGAAACTTCTTTTAATACAAACCCCCTGAATCGTTCTTGTTAAAAAAATGATTCTCTTAAATTTTTTTTTAGCAAATAGATAAAATTCTAAAGTGAACCAAGTGTCTTTTTACCTTTACAAAATTTGATAAACCAAAGTTGATAAAAAATAAACATTAATAACTATTATTACCATCATCATCATCACCATTATTCTAAATTATTAATATCATAATAAGTTATTATATTGAAAGATGTAAATGTGAAATTTGTATAGTACTGAAAAGTGGAATAATAAGATATTAATATTTTGAATATTTATTACTATTACATGGAGAAATGTAATTTGTAAGTGTAATATGAAAATTAATTATTAAATCCAAAGAGTAAAAAGAATTCTAATGAAATTTTAATAATTTTTAAAATTTATTAAGAATTTAAAAAAATAATATTATCTACTAGACATTAGAATTTGGTAATACACAAGTTGGAGTTCTCGCAATACACGAAGTTGAAGTTCTCATATTTTCTTTGGCTATTGATATCTAGCAATACACAAAGTTGAAGTTCTGAATGATGTAAAATTTTAACTAAATTGTAAAATTTGTAATTAGCATTTGCACCAGGTGGTGCAAAGGAACGCCAAGAGGGTAAAAATACTGAATCTTTATTGCTGCTTTTGGCATTGTTAGTTTATAGACCTCAAAACCAAAGGAGAAACCCTAAGAGATCTCGCACAAATTTTACGATTTACCTTTAGGCAAGGTAAAGTTTCTGCAATCCGCATGTGGAAAGTGAAAGCTAAAGGTAAATTGATAATAAAGTTATCAAATTATATTACCTTTCTGATTTCCCATAAAGGGGAAGAAAAATTGATTATCAATTTACCTTTCTAATTTCCACTTTCCAATGCAGAAAAGGAAATACTGTTCTGAAATTCTAATGTTTCAAGAGTTAAATGTGATGATAAATTATGGCTTTATCGTTTTTATGTTCTTCATTTATTCCAAATATAATATTAATATTTAAGTATAATTTTTTCTATAAAATAAATTGATAAGTATTAATTAAATATAACACCTAAACTAAATAAAATATTAGTATTTAACTATTATTTTTTCTATAAAATAAATTTATAACAACTAAACTAAACATGAGTGATAATCTAAATATAACAACAAAATTAAACATGAGTTGTACGAAATTTAGAGTCTCTCAGGATTTAAATGAAAATTTTAATTCTCATTTAAGACCAATCTCATCACTTTCATAAAATATAGGCATAAATCGTGATCTTGAAAACAATGTTATCAATATGCTTCAATTCCATTATATGTATATAATAAATAATTTATGACTCTATTAAAACGCTATAATTATTTAATAATTCATTCAAATTATTGTAAATTTTGAATTTAATTTGTTAGGTTTTATTTTTTATTTTTCTTAAATGAAGAGTTTCAGCTTTCCTCAAGGTAGAGTTTTTGGTTTTATATATGAGTTCGCATAAACTGTTTGTTTGCAATTTTATATATGAGTTTGGTTTTAAATGTATTTGTGGTGTATTAAATAAAACCAAAATCATTAAAAACAAGTTATTAAATGAATAAGAAATAATGTAGCCATGGTTATAAAAATCATTATCAAACTCATTTGATGAGTTTACAAACAATAAAATACTTTAATAAATTCCGTAATTTAATAAATTTTCCTTCCACAACTCCAATTTAGTAAAATCGCACATAATTTTAAAGTATATGGAGCTTCCCGCAATGCGCATTTCGCATTGCGAAAGTGGAGTTGCAGAAGGACAATTTATTAAATTGAGGAATTGAGAAATTTCAGAAGGAAAATTCTGTGCATTGTGGAAGTGGAGTTAAAAAACAATGTTGTTTTCATTTATGTTAGCTTAGTTATTAAAAAACAATATTGTTTTTAATTATTTCAGTTTAGTTTTGAAATTTAAATGTATTTGTGGTGTATTAAATAAAACCAAACTCATTAAAAACAAGTTATTAAATGAATGAGAAATAACGTAGCCATGGTTATAAAAATCATTATCAAACTCATTTCGTGAGTTTACAAACAATAAAATATATATTCTATACTTTTTTAAATTGTTCTTCCCCAACTCCACTTCCGCAATGCAGGGACTTTTCTTTCCGCAATTTAATAAATTGTCCTTTCGCAACTTCATTTCCACAAAATCACACGGAAGCTCCTTAGACTTTAAAAGTTTTCATTCCCGCAACCCGCAATCCTCATTGCAGAAGTGGAGTTGCGGAAGGGAAAGTCCATGTGATTGTGGAAGTGGAGTTGCAGAAGGCAATTCATTAAATTGAGGAATTGCCGAAGGAAAATTCCGTGCATTGTGGAAGTGGAGTTCGGAAACATGTTAGCTCCCGATATCATGTTCCAGAACATGTTTTAGATCTCCAACTAGTTCATTTCCCTGTCTGCAACCTTAAAACAAGTGAAGGTGAAAATCGACCTTCTTCCTGCGTTTTCTTTCACAATGAGGCGAAGAAATTTGATGTCCAGCCTCATGCTTAATTTATTTAAATGCAGGCACAATGCAAAACCTGGATGTCAAGAATTTTGAGCTGTTTCTTCAAAAAGAATATAAAGATGGATCCTAGGACTATGTAGATGTAGGTTCACATACACTTCACTGCAATTGTCTAGCAGCTGCAGCTGGAATTTTTTATTGCATGCACATCAATAGTGACTCCACAACAATGAGAACCTGCAAAAACAATGTATCAAAAACAAGTGACTTTAGCATAATTTCCATTCATTTCATGGCCTTGAAATGGATTCGAAGGTTACCTATTCAGATCTCATGGATTTAAAGTCATGGATGGGTAAACCCGAAGACTGGGAGCCAAATGTAAAGGTATCTTCACATGCTATAATTTCCATTCATTTCATGGCATTGACATGGATTCCAAGGTTACCTATTCATAGCTCGTGGATTTAAAGTCATGGATGGGTAATCCTGGAGATAGGGAGCCAAAGGTAAAGATATCTTCACATGCCACAACAGTAAGCACAAATTTACAGGATAATCTTTAGTTTTATTTTCATAATTCAGTTTTTCAAAATATAAATTTTTTTTTTTTTTTTAAATGGGTATTATTTATAAATATGAAATATAAATTGCTGCCAAATTTGAACCAAATTTTCATTGAAATATGAAATTTAACAAATCATTAACCTAATCGCCATTATGTATAAAAACAATTATCTAAAATGTTTAAAATGATTTTAAAAATATTATTTAATGCATATCCTTTCTTTAACTGTATCCTTTGAACCACTTTGTGTCTAACGGAGATGACAAGGCCAGCAATTCGGTAAATATAACGAAGTTTATGAAATAAGAGCTCGGATTGAAGGCCACGGATACAGTGGTTGTAAAAATGGACATCGAGGGAAGCGAGTGGCCAATCTGAGGCGATGGCTTAGAGATCCAAAGAAGGCTCTCATTGTGGATGAGCTCTTTGTGGAGATTCATTACAATCATCCATCAATGTGGAACTACGGCTGGTCCAGATTTGGTCACATCACCAGAAAAAATGCAAAAGAGCTTCTTGCAGATCTAAGATGGCATGGATTCTATGCCCACTTTTGGCCTTAATCCATTTTCTACTGAAGCCTTGCTTTTCTACAGGAAAGAATCACAGTGAAGGAAAGAATCACAGTGAAGGACGCTCCTATTTTGTCCTTTTAGGGTTCTCAGTTTGCTTTCACATTGATTTCCATTTTTGCAGTAGGAGAATGGTGCTGTGAATTGATGATGGTATGCACCCAATTCATTTGTCTTATTGGATTTTTTTCGATATTTTGTAACTTAGAAAATACATATCCTTTTGGTTTAAGAAAAGTTTATAATTAATAATTTGAACATTCTGAAGTTAACAAGTCTTTTGAAGTTTTAGTTGGTTTTAATTATGGAGGCTTGACAAATCTAATAGAGATTGTAATCAACAAGAAATGAGAGCCAGAGAGCCAACAAATTTAAAGCAGATTGTAATTGATAAGAAACAATAGTAATAGACATTACTTGTAATTATTAGAAATGATGATATCACTTAGTGGAGAAATAAATGTTGTACATCATTGGATTGAAACGACAATATCTTGTAGTGGGATAATAAATGTTATATTTAATTAGATTGTATTTATAAAAAATAATAATATTATGTAGTTGAATAATAAATGTTATATATTATTGAATTTGAAATATTTTTTTAATATTGTTTTAATAATTTCAAAAAATATAAGTTAAATAATTAAAGATTTGTTATTGATAAAATTTTCAACCAAAATCTAATAAAAATTGATGAATTACATACTCCAAAGTACCTAAAAGATATAAATAATTTATCATTTAATTTACTTCATTTTAAATATTTATATTCTAACTTAAATTTACATTATTTACTATGTTGTAAATGTGTATATTGTTTGCCATATAATCCCTACAAAGTATTACCATAATATTTGAATTTTAGTTTTAATTTGCGTATTTTGTCTTTAGAGATGGTGTATGCTTATTTTGTCTTTAGAGATGGTGTATCCAATGCTTTTAATATAGGTGATTTAGGTTTTTTTTGAATTTTACCAGTTAATAGTCTATGGAAGCTCCATAGACTTTAACAGTTTTTCTTCCCGCAACCCGCAATCCGCATTGCGGAAGGAAAAGTGCATGCGAATGCGGAAGCGGAGGAAAACTGGAGAAGCTCCATAGACTTTAACATTTTTCCTTCCCGCAATCCGCATTGCCAAAGCAGAGTTGTGGAAAGAAAAGTGCATGCGAATGCGGAAGTGGAGGAAAGACTTTAATAGTTTTCCTTCCCGCAACCCGTAATCTGCATTGTGGAAGTGGAGTTGCGGAAGGAAAAGTCCATGCGAATGCGGAAGTGGAGGAATTGATGAATTACTGAAGGAAAAGGGTTCTCGCCATAGCTGGCTGTGTGTAGGTTTGTCGAACTAGGGTTATAGGGTTCTTGGATCAAAGTTAGAGTTTTTGACTAATTAGGGCATTGGGGCTTTGTTAAATATTTAGGCGAACAGTTTCTCATTTGGTTCTTAGCCCATTCCTTGTGGGATTTACCTGAGAATCCCTATAGCAAAACGCCTCAGGATTTTAGGCTTCGCTTTGCGGAACAATTCAGTGGTTTATTTGGAAAACAATTGCTTGGCTGTGACACAATTTGCAACACGCCACTGCACTTTAAATCTTCTTACATAGAGTTCAATGACATTTGACGCCTTACATGGCAAGGTTAAACTAAATTTTTGCAGGTCTTCATGTGAGGTACCATGTACTGAAAGTTGGAGAGAAAGGTCCCGTGCTTTCTATTCGTGTTTCCTAGCAACTCATCTAACCATTCCATATGTTTGTGGCGTAAAAGTAAAGTGTATTAGCATCCGGTCATCAAGATTGAATGCCCTTAATTTGAACACAACTACTTTTTTCGAGCAAACTCAAATTGGAAATAGCGTAATGTCGTGTATACAGGATGGGAAAAATTGTTTTTCTCTTCATTATTTGTAGAAGGTTACTATACATAATAAAAAATGAAAAATAGTTGTTGACACCTTGATTTTCCTGTAATTAGAAGAAGGTATTTATATTAATAACACAAAATATTGTACATAATGGGATGACACTTGCCAATCTCCAATTGGATCTGGTTTAGAAGGTATTTATATTAATAACACAAACAATATTGTGCAAAATGGGATTGTGCTTGCCAATCTCCAATTGGATCTGGTTTTTGGATTTAAAGTATGGATGCATGCCAAGTGATGCTTTTATTATAAGATCAGTATACATAATAAAAACGTAAAAATATTTGTTCACACCTTGTTTTTTTTGTTAACACAACAAATATTGTAGAAATTGGGATGACACTTGCATTTTCCAATTGGATTTGGTTTTTGGCCTCTACTGACTCAAACATGATAATTCAGGAATGCCTCTTCTATCCACAATCTGGCTCATGTCTAACCCCAAGATAGAGTAACATAGGCTATTTACTTCATAACATTGTAGTTTCCGTCGAAGAATTTATTTTTCTCCAGAACATTACAACATCTAGTCTTATATGGGTATGATTCGTCTAAACCCAAAACATGCCATATCAAAAGTACACTTTACTAATTTGTCTTCATTCATCTATTTGAATGGGACCACTGTCCTTGCTGCCCGATCTGTAAGTTCAAAATATCAATGCCTATTATGATTTCTCCAACTGCCATTCAAAGGATGGCTCATCTTGAAGGTATGGATTTTATTATTTCATTAGAGCTAAAATCCTACTCTGAGTGCATATCCTTTCTGAAAGTGAATCCATTATATTTTACTATGTTGACAATTGATTCAGGGTTCTTCCTTCTTACATGTGGACAATGCAAACAAAGCATGGCATTATGTTGTATATTTCCAAACCTCTCTTACGGTCCCTTGCCTTGCAAAATTTGTGAACCAACGTAGTAAAAGTTCTCTTACGGTTTAAGTTTGAAGGGTGGGTGGGCTGGTGCAAGCTAATGCTGGTCACTTATGACACGTTCGTTGCAATGGACTTCTGGAAAAACAGAAATATGAACATCAAAAAACAATATTAGAGGTACCTACACAACTTTTTGGAATATGGTGTAAGAATATGAAACATGGACAATCGGATTACCTTCTGGAATATATAACTTTTATTTATGGAAACTAAGCATAAATCCCAAAAAACGAGGTTCTTATAAGGTTGGTATGCTATATTTTTCCCAAAAAATAATGAATATGTTTGTGTTGGTCCACTCGTTTGGTATGCAAATGGTGGAATTTAGTGAAAAAACTTATATAGAGTTGTAGATAATAGGTGTGTCTAGTGCAACGTTATTTTTCCATATTTATTTATGTTATGTTTTTTATTTTTCAAATTAAGGAAGTCAGTGACGCCCTAAAATGACAAGGTCGAGCGTTGGTCCACCACATCTTGGTCTTAACATAGTCAATGAACGATATTTTTTTTTAGAATGTAGGTCTTTGTGTCTTCTTGTGTGGGTTCTTTTCCGTTTTTTAAATAGGTGAGGCAATCAAAAGTTATAGCTGAAGCAAATAGCCTACCTTTTGTGTTAGATTGATGTTAGTCCATTTAAAATTAAATAAAAAA
>LPNX010847112.1:177738-207875 GCA_001517045.1 Pseudotsuga menziesii
TAAGCGCAA
This sequence comes from Pseudotsuga menziesii, assembly GCA_001517045.1. Classification (NCBI taxonomy): domain Eukaryota; kingdom Viridiplantae; phylum Streptophyta; class Pinopsida; order Pinales; family Pinaceae; genus Pseudotsuga; species Pseudotsuga menziesii. The sequence goes on from LPNX010847112.1 coordinate 177,748, forward strand.
GGAAGTAGAAGCCGCTGCCATTCTCAATAGCTTGCACAACTCGTGCAATTCAAGGACATGGAATATTGGCAAGGAGAAGGAGCCGTTCAGCATCAACATGGACACCTTCGAGCGGCCATTAAGAAAACTCACCTTCTCGCAGCTCATCGAGGCCACTAATGGGTTCTGTGGAGAAAGCTCATGTGTTGATTGTGGTTGCTTATCAATTTACAAGAATGCCCACAAGGAGAGCTCACTACACTCATACCTAAAGTGATGAGGATTGTTGGGATGCTATGAGTATACCTAAAAGTTCCAATGAATGTAAAATGCCAAATTCAAGCATTCATGGAAGAGACCCAGAATATAATTCAAAAAAATTGAGAAATTCTATTTTGCAATAGAATATGAGATAAAGAACATTGGGATGCGTAGAATGTCAATAGTCGGATTTTATGGAGTATAGTTCCTATTTTAGCGTTTTGGTGCCATTCATGGATTGACGATTTGAATTGTTTAAGGTTGTAAATGGATTCCTTTCAAGATCGAGAAGATGTATTGTTCCATATTTTAAGGCATTAATCCAACATCAATAACTTCATCAGAGATTGACATCCAGATTCTTAGGGAAACAATTGAATCACCCCCAAATTGAAGGAACTTAACTTCATCGGTGCCAGAGTATTGAGAGATGGAGGATTACATCGAATTCTTCAAGAATTCAATTCTGAATTTCTAGGAGTATTCATAGCAGACAGTTTCAGATTTGAATACAACTGGAAGATTTGAAGGCATTTCGACTCTAGCATTCCATATATTTTATAATTAATTTCAAGTCTAGATTTGTTTTTAGAAAATGGTAGATGCTAGGGGCATGGTACTTTTTCTATAAAGTTTGTCATTGTTAAGGAAAGGGGGAGTTCCAGTAGAGGGATGAGATTGTATTGGTAGGGGCGTGTATGGACATACACTATGTTTTTCTTAACATACATAGCGATTTTGAAATGATTGTGATCATATGAGCCTGTTTTGCTTAATAACTGAATTACTTACTGTCATTATTTTGTCCTATGTGTGGTCTTATTAATCCATGTCAAGATTCTCTTGATTAGTATGCAATTATCTTTAATACTTGATACATAACCTGATTCATGTTTTTCACAAAGTTATGCACATAGCTATGTCTTATTAATATCCATTCTCTACTGATACATTCCCTGTTGTTCAATATTTAAACATAGCTTGATCTCTGTAATGTTTGTTTATCTAATATTTCTCTAAGCTTTGACCCAAGCAATCAGGGTTCAACTTTAGTGATAACATCTTCTGGCGCCATTGCTGGGGATGGAGGAGTGAATGTATCTTCCTCGAGAAAGAATGATAATGATTAGATCCAACTCTTGATGGTGGATAGGAGCAGGACACTAGTTTGACTGCAGATTTATTCACCAAGCGACTCCATTTTTGAAGAATCCAGAGGTGACTTTACAATTCCAAGATGTCAAAGGGTTTCGATACTATTTTGGCACAAATATTTGCTCCGCTCAATTTCTCAGTTGTTCCAGGCTTTCCAAATACAGTACCTATCATGGACGAATGGGGAGATTTTCTTCCATGATTCAGAGAAAAAGAAGAGGACAATCCAGCACATCATGCAATTAAATTTCATCAATATATGGATCAGCTGAGTATACATCATGAAGATGCATTGATGAAAATGTTTATGTATTCATTAGATGGTTGTGCGAGACAATGGTACAAAACTCTTCCTACTTCTAGTATTTCCACTTTGAAAGATTTTCATGATGCCTTTTATTCATATTGTAAGAGGATTTACCCAGCTAAGTGTCTTTTTGAGCATTGTTGTAGGGGATATGCATTATATATCCAGGGTTTAGTAGTTGATTCTTCCAGTAGTAAAGATGAAGCGGGTGGTTATGGTATGAATAAGGAATAAGATCTATTATCTTCCTCTAATTTTGTTTTACAACAAGAATTTTTTCAAAATTCTGATATTAAAATTGATGATAGCATCATAGAACATAAATCTTCATCTGTAGAAATCAATCACGATGCCCCGAATTATGACAAATACAATGATGATAAAGCAGACGTGGTTTCATTTTATATTACCTCACATGTAAATATTGTCCCATATTCTTATGAAGGTCATCTTGTGTTCGATGAATACTCAGATGAAGAATTGCAGACTTGTACATTAACCTGCAATGAAGAACATTTTTATGATGTACATGAGGATATTTCAGAGGAGCAGATTTCTACATCAGTGTTTGTTGATATTTTCAACAATGATCTACTCTTTGACAGTAATCGATCAAGTGTTGAGGAAGGAAGTGACGTATAATTTCTAGAACCGTTCATCCAGTCCTCATCAGTTGAAGACAAGCAACAGGAAGAGGTCATTTTTGGTAATTTTTATGATCCTGTTGCAAGTTATTTAGATTCAATAGTGAACTATAAATCTTCTATCATTAATTTTTTAGAGACAAAGTTCGATGGAAGTGAGTATGAGTTATGTTTTTCAATATTTTTGATTGTATATATGCTCAAAGTTGGAAGCAAGTTTTGGTTGGTTGATGAAATTTTTGCATGGATACATTGGGAATGGGATTATACTTGATCAAGCAGAGTTCAGTTGATTAGAATAGTAGTGCGGATAAATAAGATCATCTTTGATCATTTTTTTCAGTTTGCACAATGTGATCAAATGGTTGTGTAAGGATTGTTTCAGTTGCAAAGTTGTTTGAATTTCAACATTTAATAAGCAGTGTATTTTAAATTTTTTGAATGACTCCAACCCAATGGATAAGGCACTTGGTCTACAAGTTCTTGGAGCCTCACAAGGAGGAATCCATCCCCAGCCATAGCTAGATGTTGGTACCAGGATCTACGCCATGAATTTTTTTATCTTTCGACAGCATGCATAGATTGAAAAGTCTAAGGGAGGCACTGTCGAAAGTTTAAAGTCTAATAGCATTTTCACCTAAGCCTTCAGTGTTTTGTGTTAACCTGGTGCTTGATATTGCTCATAATAACCTCGTTGACTCTTTTCCCAATTCTCTAAGGAATCTTAGAAACTTAGGCATATTAGATGCTTCGCACAACAAGTTCCAGGGAATAATTCTCGAGTCTTTTTTGAATCTAACATTCTTGGTACAGATTGATATTTCAAACAATGATCTGATCAACCCCATTCCTTCTAGGGATCAGCTCAGCACTCTCCCGGCACCTCAATACGCACACAATCTAGTTCTTTGCGGTTTTCCACTTGGCCCATGCTCTTCAGGATACCCGACCGATAACAACAACTGCAGTATAATAACAGTGGCAAGAAGAAACCCTTTGTTGCATCATGGGCTAATAGCATTTTTTGGGGCATTTTGGTTTCCATGGATTTTGTCTATCTCTTTCTTGTCTAGAAAATCATAGTGCGGATTAAGCGCAAGGAAGTAGAAGTCACTGCCATTCTCAATAGCTTGCACAACTCGTGCAATGCAATGACATGGAAGATTGGAAAGGAGAAGGAGTCGCTTAGCATCAATGTGGCCACCTTCGAGTGGCCATTAAGAAAACTTACCTTCTCGCAGCTCATCAAGGCCACCAATGGGTTCTATGGAGAAATCTCATGTGTTAATCGTGGTTGCTTATCAATTTTACAAGAACGCCCACAAGGAGATCTCACTACACTCATACCTAAAGCGATGAGGATTGCTGGGATGCTATGCATATACCTAAAAGTTCCAATGAATGTAAAATGCCAAATTCAAGTATTCATGGAAGAGACCCAGAATATAATTCAAAAAATTTGAGAAATGCCATTTTGCAATAGAATATGAGATAAAGAACATTGGGATGCGTAGAATGTCAGTAGTCGAATTTTATGGAGCATAGTTCCTAGTTTAGATTTTTGGTGCCATTCATGGATTGATGGTTCAAATTGTTTAAGGTTGTAAATGGATTCCTTTCAAGATCAAGAAGATGTATTGTTCCAGATTTTAAGGCATTAATCCAGCATCAATAACTTCATCAGAGATCGACATCCAGATTCATAGGGAAACAATTGAAGCATCCCCAAATTGAAGGAACTTAATTTCATCAGTGCCAGAGTATTGAGAGACGGAGGATTACATCAAATTCTTCAAGAATTCAATTCTGAATTTCTAGGAGTATTCATAGCAGGAAGTTTCATATTTGAATACAACAGGCAGATTTGAAAGCATTTCGACTCTAGCATTCCAGATATTTTATAATTAATTTCAGGTCTAGATTTTGTATTAGAAAATGGTAGATTCTAGGGGTATGGTATTTTTTCTATAAAGTTTGTCATTGTTAAGGAAAGGGGTAGTTCCAGCTGAGGGACGAGATTGTATTGGCAGGGGCGTATGTGCACATACACTCTGTTTTTCTTAATATACATAGCTATTTTGAAATGATTGTGATCATATGAGCCTGTTTTGCTTTATAACTGAATTACGTACTGTCATTATTTTGTCCTGTGCATGGTCTTATTAATCCATGGAAATATTCTCTTGATTAGTATGCAATTATCTTTAATACTTGATACGGAACATGATTCATATTTTTCACAAATTTATTCTCATAGCTATGTCTTATTAATATCCACTCTCTACTGATACATTCCCTATTGTTCAATATTTAAACCTAGCTTGATCTCTGCAATGTTTGTTTATCTAAGATTTCTCTAAGCTTTGACCCGAGTAGTCAGGGTTCAAATTTAGTGATAACAGATGGCATAGATGAAGTTATCTCTTGAGACTCTTCAATTTAAAAAAAAAAAAAAACCTTTGAAGTAATCATGGGAGAGGGTCCAAATTGAATAGTTCACCAAGTTGTCCATATTCTCTATACAAGATGAAGTATGCAATGTAGACCAATAATCATTTGCACATGAATATATTTTGATTTCCCACAAGGATGGCATAGATGAGGTTCTCTATTGAGACTCTTCAATTTGTATAAAAACCTTGGAAGCAATCATGGGAGAGGGTCCATATTGAACAGTTCACCAACTTGTCCATGCTCTCCTCTTCATGCTAGATTTATCATAACATGCCTTTGAGATTGATAGGGATGCCTCTACCTCAATTATTTCTCCTTTTTTCGAGGGATTTGCAACCTCCTCATATTCTTTTGACTTCCAATACTTTTTGAACACAAAGGAAGTCACAATCCTATAGTTGTAATACCTACAAACTTAACTATCTTTACTTGACTCAAATATAGTATAGAAATGAAAATTTGGTTCGAACATAAAGAGAAACCTTTAATCAACGTTTATGTATCAATGCCAATAATTAGCATACTAACATATATGTAATTTATTTATTTATGTTGGAATGTGTCATGTATCTTGTATAATAGAACTAATACCTTATTTGTTGCTTCTTATGTAGGGGTAGACCTCACAGTTTTGATAAAGAAACTTTTGGATATGGGAAAATCACGTAACAACGCAAGAAAAACTAGAAGGAATATGTCCATTGAAAAGGAAAATGAGGTAAGGGAAAAGGCCAGGTTGGAAATGGAGAGAGTGAGACATGGTCCTGACATTTCCACTGATACTGCAACTAATCCTAACAGAGTTGATGACATAACAACCTCTACTTCAAAACCATGGGTGAAGCGGTTGCGTCCAACGGACCCAACTCAAGTTCCAACATCAACTTAGTCTCCAACCAACAATCCATAAACGATCCATGTTGAATCTCTCGAAGACATAGGTGTATTGAGAGATGCTGAGTATGAATCATTGGACCTAGGAGCAATGATTAATTTGCAATCTCTCCAAGAATACCACAACCATGTCGAGCACACTCCCAATATGGACTGACATGTGAATGAAGCACCACAACAAAGAATCCCTGGGATTCATAGCTCATGTCCACCTTCCCTACCTCAACTGTCTACTGCAAGAAAAAGGACTCTTAGACGTATCCATGTGGATGAAAGTTGTATGTCAGGCCTTGAAGGTAAGTTTCCCAAATGCACTATCGATTTGCAATGTAACAAATTAATGAAGGAATATTTTGAATCCAAAGGCGATGCAGGTAAATGTCAATTATTACTATGTTTGTTAAAGTCAAATTATTTAGTTGTTGTTAGGATAATTCTGGGCATAAAGATGGTTAGAAGTTTAGAGGCTAACACTCATATTGTTAGAAATCTCCAATCTACTTTTTATGCGGTTGGTAAGACGTCCCGTACTAAAGATATTTGTGCGGCTCGTCGTGTGTTATCAGAATCAATTGTAAGCAAGTCCACACGGCAACGTCGCCTCCTTTCACACACTTCTCAGATACTTAAATTAAATAGAAAAACTGTTCAGAAGTACTCTGTTATAAGAGAAAATCTATAGACTCCAGGTGGAAAAGATTGTTGGGATTTTGTTGGCAGGTTGCCTCGTCGAGATATGAAGCTAATTGATGTTGTTAAGGAATTAGTACAAACGTTCTGGCATGATCATACCAGACCTTTATTTAGTCAAAGAGATGTGATAAAGCTGAGAAAAGGTTCTATTGAACGTGAACCCCACGTCAAACACTTCCTTGACACAACACAAACTGAACTCTATGAGAGATTCAAGAATGAGCACACACAATTGGACTTGGGCCAAAGGTCCTTTGAGAAATGTAAACCATGGTACGTTCGTATATCCATTGATCGAAACACATGTTGTTGTAGATACCATGTAGAATATGAATATTTTTATGGCACATATAAACATATATTTTGTGATTTTCATACTAACCTTGGTTAGGGCTGCAATGAATCTGTAATACCACCGGATGCATCGAGAGATTTTATCATCAGCATCATGTGTCTAAGGAATGAAGCACAAAAATACTATGGAAAATAATGTCTATATGGGAATTGTTCCACGTGCAATGGGTTTTCTCTTTTTAATTGTTGCATTCATGGAAGTGATGAGCATCAATTTGGCAATATGAGCGTGGAGATACAGAGCTTCAAGTACATAACGTATCAATTAGATAGTGCAAAGGAAAGTAAAAAGATTGCATTGGTGAAGTCACAGGTGCAAATGATTATTGTATGGTTTTCCTCTTACATGTTCAATTTCTACATATACATTCTTTAAAGGTCACATTCTAATATGGCCCTTGTTTTCATGGCAACAGGTATGGGTATGTGATTTTTTGATGGATTTCTACAAGAAAATAGAGCAGTATGTTCAACATGTGCATGTAGCACGATGGCAGGATGAGCAGTACGAAAAATGAAGGGACAAATTTCCCATTGGGACCATATTGTCAATTGTGGATTTTGCAGAAAACTACACCCTTCAGCCACAAAATGAAATTCAGAGTCAATACTACAATTTCGACCAAGTCAGCATCATGGTACATATTATGTATAGGCATGGCCCTAAAACCAGCATTAACAATAGGATAATACATAAGGAGACAAAATTTTACATAAGTGATGACAGATGCCATGATCTGCATTATGTGCAACACTATTTTCGAATTTTCTATGATCAGCTAAAGGAGGGATATATACAGATGGATCAACATTGGATATGGTCAGATGGTTGTGTGGGCCAGTTCAAAAATTCTCCAGTCTTCCAATGGATGAGTATGTTGCATAAGACTTATAATGTGTCGCATATATGGAACTACTTTGAGACCAGGAACGAAAAAGGTGAGCATGACGGGGCTAGTGCATGCATCAAGACCGCACTACGAAGGGAGGAGATGAGGTTTACCAGAAACCCCCATATCAAAGATGCATAATCCATAGTTCAATGGTGCTCTGCAACAATGTCAGACCGAAATAAAGTGGTAGGAAGGAAAGTCAAGAATTTTTGGCATGTGGTTGACATAGATCGATCACATTCCTATAGTTGCGGCACAGTACAAGGAACACGTGGATTTCATTCGGTTCAAAGCTCAAACAACCCCCTATTTGAAATATGGACGCGGAAACTTGCTTGATTTTGCAGCCCTTGTAGCAGTGGTGAATGGGATGAATGTGAATGCATGGATTGTGTTGATGATTGGGATCGTGTGTCACTTGCAGTAGACCCACGTGTAGTCAGTGAAACAACCCACTTAGAGGAGGGTCAATCAGTGATTTCGACAGACTACGACCATATCTCAGATCTTGTACAACCACGACACATATATGCAGTTGTTGCCCTGAAAGACAATGAATGGGGCACAAATTATTGGTTGGTACGATGCATTCAAGGTAAGCAAATCCTGAACAGATCATTGATTGATGATGAAGGCAATGGATTTCCTATTGGCTCGATGGTGGTTGAGGGTGAATATCTTACACTAGATGGGAAATCAAGAAGAACTAGTGGGCATGTATTCATGGATTACATACCAAGTTCTGTGGTCTATCACTTCACAAACTTGATTGTTGGCATGAACATCCATCTACAGACAATGTCAACGAAGAAATCAACCAAGGTATGTTACTTCTTGCCTCATTCAGAGCACGAGAGATTGATGGAGGCAATTAGAAATGGAGAGGATCCAGCTGGATATGTTGAATGAGATTGGGTAATTGCGCTTACACTCCACTTGGATGCCAGTTCCACAAGTGATTGAAATTGACAGCTACTATTAAAAGACAAGATGATCATGATAATTTACTCCGCCTTCTATGTGAACTCTGCAAAAGCATTTCCATTTACATCCATATCGATGTCATGTCTGAATATATAGCATGTATAAATACTTATTACCAAGTATGATCTATTTTATGCACCATCTTGGCAATAAGTATTTATACATGCTATATATTCAGACATGGCATCGATATAGATGGAAAGGGAAAGGCTTTTGCAGAGTTCACATAGAAATCGGAGTAAGTTATCATGATCGTCTTGACTTTTAATAGTAGATGTCAATTTCAATCACTCATGGAACTGACATCCAAATTTTGACGTGTTAGCTTGCACAAGCACATGATTCTCTACGTTTGACTATTTTGACTAGAGACAAAGGACTATTTTCTCCATCCCTTTCACACTACTTCTTGTTAGCCACTAAAGCTATGCAAGAATAAAAATTTTCATCAGTTGCATTCTCATAGTAGGTTTTTGGGTTTCCATTTAATATTGGAAAAAAATTCTAATCTGGTGCAAGAGGCTCAAGCATGTGAGTAATAAAATGTTGTTCAAAAGTGAGATATTATTGCAGTTAACTGAAACATGCTTATTTTTGTGGTCTTCCATTAGGCTTGTATTGCATCTTTTCAGTTTTAAAGTTTTTTCAAAATTACAGGGAGAAAATATTGTTAAGAAACCAACATCATGTCCTGGTAAACCACTATCTTTGCAACTTTCTATCCAATTTGTGTTGCATCGGGTTACTAATCAAAAAATAATTGCTCTAATATTGTTAAATGGTATTTGACTTGTGCATTATGCTTTCATCTCTAAACTTTAATTGTTATTCTAGTAATTTTTTATCCTTCTTCTATTTGAGTCAATAATTAGAATTGAATGTGAAAGAAGAAGGTATAACATAGAGAAAGGCCAAAGAGTTGTTCATTTTTAAGAGATACAGTTTCTATCATATACCATAGCTAAATACACCCATCTTAAGTCTTTTGGTACAACTCAGATTATGTCTTTCCAAGTAACATTTCTTCTATCCTTTTCTGGAGAAATATAGTTCATGCCCAATATTTGTTGTGTTGGACCCAAATCCTTAATTGCAAATTGACTTCCCAAGCCCTTCTTCAACCTTTTAATAATGCTCTTACCATGCCCAACAATTAGCATGTCATCCCAGACCGAGAGTGACCAAGTGTCCCTGAACGAAATTTTCATGCGACTTGCAGCTCGACATAACTTGGCAACTGGAGGTTGGATCGACGAGTCGTTGACTCTGTTGGACTCCTAGCATGCCATTACCTCTAGAGGGCCCTCTCCACCATGTTTTCATGGCCTAGTGACTCCATTGTGCATCAGTTTCGTAAACTAGGGTTTTGCTCAGTTTCCTTCAATGCAACTCTCGCATTGGTGGGTCAACTCTGAAAAACCCTTCTCCGTGCTAGTCTTGGTGGTGTTCCCATGTCAGAATTGGCCATACACACCTGTCGGAGCCAACGACATGCAATCTTTCTGATCCGTTTGGTTTTTCACTCCCGAACCGAGAGTGACCAAGTGTCCCTGAACGACATTTTCATGCGACTTGCAACTTGACATAACTCGGCAACCAGAGGTCAGATTGATGAGCCGTTGACTCTGTTGGTCTCTTAGCATGCCATTACTTATAAAGGGCCCTCTCCACCATGTTTACATGGCCCAGTGACTCCATTGTGCATCGATTTCATAAACTGGGTTTTTTCTCAGTTTCCTTCAATGCAAATCTCGCATTGGTGGGTCAACTTTGAAAAACCCTCCACCGTGCCAGTCTTGGCAGTGTTCCCATGTCGGCATTGGCCATACACACCTGTCGGAGCCAACGACATGCAATTTTGCTGCTCCATTTGTTTTTTCGCTCCCGGACCGAGAGTGACCAAGTGTCCTTGAACAACATTTTAATGCGACTTGCAAATCAATATAACTCGGTAACTGGAGGTCGAATCGATGAGCCATCAACTACATTGGTCTCCTGGCATGCCATTACCTCTAGAGGGCCCTCTCCACTGCGTTTGCATGGCCCAGTGACTCCATTGTGCATCAGTTTCGTAAAATAGGGTTTTGCTTAGTTTCCTTCAATGCAACTCTCGCATTGGTGGGTCAACTCTGAAAAACCCTCCACTGTGCCAGTATTGGTGGTGTTTCCATGTTGGCATGGCCATACACACCTGTTGAACCCAACGGCATGCAATCTTGCTGCTCCGTTTGGTTTTTTGCTCCAGGACCGAGAGTGACCAAGTGTCCATGAACATCATTTTCATGCGACTTGCAACTCGACATAACTCGGCAACCGAAGGTCAGATCGACGAGCCGTCGACTCTGTTGGTCTCCTGGAATGCCATTACCTCTAGTGGGCCCTCTCCAACACATTTGCATGGCCCAATACTCCTTTGTGCATCGATTTCGTAAACTAGGGTTTTGCTCAGTAGATTTATTGATGTTGTAATTTGTTGTAATAAGAGGTTCTAGATATGTTATATGCCTGGAAAGAGTGCCCTAAAGGGATGTGTCTTCATGGTGTTAACGTACACTTGGACTAGGGTTTTTTTTTGGGTTGCCTTGTGATATTAGGATGAAGATAAGTGAAATATTGGACCATAATGACCACCTTCACACACATGTTGAAGAGAACAAATGAGGATAGTAACCACCTTGGCACACATATTGAGGATAAGCATTGGACCATTGTAACCACCTTTGACACATATATCGAGGAGCATTGGGAACAAGAAGATGTGGTACACAACTAGAGGAGGAATGCATTACATGATGAAACTTGGATATGCATGAGGACGCTAGGGTTTATATATGTAAGTAAACTTGGGAGAAGGAGATATAATACTAGAGGAATTGATGGTTGTCTTGTAGAATCTATAGCTCTTGTTGTCAAGGCAAAGGAGGTAGAATTAGGGTTCCAAACCTATAGAAGATACAAAGAAAAGACTAATGTCTTTGGTGATATTGCAGTCTTGTTCTTATGTGATACATGGAGGTTGGGGAAAGACCATGGAAAACTTAACTTGATAATTCTTGATATTCTTTTGATTTCTTGCTTAGAAGAAGATTTTTTTAATCTTAGTTGATTTTCCATGGAAGTCTTGGTGCTTGTGTTGATGCAATAGATAAAGACCTAGGGTTTTAGGAATCATCCTAGCATAGACATGTTGACGTCGAAACTGGTGCTAGATTTGTCTGAAATGCCATGTGCTTCTATGATGAAAGATGATTAGGTTTTATAAACCCTAACGAGGAAAACAATTATAGTGTGGATACCTTAATGCATGCTAGGGTTTCATGAACTACAATTGCATGCTATAACTAGGGTTGAGAAGTTATTAGATGAAACACATGTACATGTACAAATTGAAAACCACTAGGTTTTTGTGAACTACAATTGCATGCTATAACTAGGGTTGAGAAGTTATGAGATGGAACTAGGGTTTTGTGACCTCTTTAAAAGCTATGAGATGGAAGTAGAAACACATGTACATGAAAAAATTGAAAAACAACTAGGGTTTTGCCAACTACAATTGCATGCTATAACTATTGTTGAGAAGTTATGAGATGGAACTAGGGTTTTGTGACCTCTTTAAAAGTTATGAGATGGAAGTAGAAACACATGTACATGTACAAATCCTAAACCAACTAGGCTTTCATGAACTACAAATTGCATGCTATAACTAGGGTTGAAAAGTTATGAGATGGAAATATGGATTTATGAGATCTTTACAAGTTATGAGATGGAAAAGAGAAACACACCTACGGTTTCATGAACTACCAATGCATGCTAGGGTTTCATGAACTACAATCTCATTGAGACTTTCATACTAGGGTTTCATGAACTACAATTGCATCTAGGGTTACATGAACTACAATTGCATGCTATAGTTTCATGATCTACAATTGCATGCTATAACTAGGGTTGAGAAGTTATGAGATGGAGGTAGGGTTTTATGACCTCTTTACAAGTTATGTGATGGAACTAGAATGGTATGGTATGTTATATGTTAGTATGGTATGGTATGGTATGTTATATGTTAGTATGGTATGGTATGGTATGTTAGTACATGGTATGATGTTAGTATCATAGGGTATTGTAGGGTATGGTATGGTATGCTGGTATGGTATAGTATGTTAGAATGGTATGATGTTAGTATGTTATGGTATGTTATAGTAGTTGGTAGGGTTTCGTGAACTCTTTACAGGTTATGAGATGGAAGTAGAAACACAGGTACATGTACACAACCTAAACCAACTAGGGTTTCATGAACTACAATTGCATGCTATAACTTGGGTTGAAAATTGCCCTCCCCCTCATGTTTTCATGGCCCAATGTGTCCAGATATCACTAAGAAAGCACATGTTGCAGCATTATATTATTCATGTACTATAATATAAGCCAACAACCTGCATAATAAAACTAGGGTTCACATATTGAGACATGGAACTACAAAATAGGGTTTTATGAACTCTTTAGGTTTGAAGATCAAATTAGACTGGTTAGTATCTTTTAAGTAGAAACCAAAAGGCTATATAGCCCTAGGCTACACTTACAAATTGAAAACCAACTAGGGTTTCATTAACTACAAATTGCATATTATAACTAGGGTTCACAAGTTATGAGATGGAACTAGGGTTTTACGACCTATTTAGCTATATATCATTAGATTGGTTAGTATCATTTAAGTAGAAACCAAATGCAAATACCAATGTGTGCAAATGCTAGGATGATTTTTAGACAAGTTTAGGAGGCGAATCAACAATACTCAAATTATCAAATTGCTACAATTGAATTAAACCCTAGGTTATGAATTGAATTTCTTTGTTATCCTAAACCCTAGCTAACACTATTGTAATTGATAAATAGTTACATGTTCGACTTGCCTGGAATGCTAACCCTAGCTAGAATTGCCTGAAATGCCATGTGCTTCTATGATGTTTAAGTAAAATTTAATGGTCTTTATTTCGTTAGATATCCTAAGTGCAGACCTTTAGATAGGTCATCATGCACTTGTGTAGGCCATCAAGATGATGAATAAGGAAAATCCTTTGAAATAAACGAAACTTGCTAGCCAAAATGACCCTTCAAACCATGATTGTACACCCAAAAAGAACATGTTGCTACCAAAGGAAGGATCAATAGGGATGACAAGATAGGGAGTGAGTGGGTAAGATAGGACGAAAAGCAAGTGACCTTAGGCTACGATAGGTGGATAAGAAGGCTATTAGGGATGCCCTAAATACGATATTACATGTCAAGGTTTCCTCATTGATTATAAAGCCTATGTTATGCATGCTAACCTTTAAACTTCAATTAGGGTTATGGTTTCCTCGTTGATTCTAAACCCTAGGTTATGCATGCTAATCCTTAAATCGTTAAAATTGCAACAAGTACAATAGATCGTTAAAATTGCAAGTGCTCAATAGATCGTTATAGAAGACACATATTCATGAACTTGTTTCATTTTTTATTTGTCAAGGAAGAACAATTTTTATGGGACATTATCATTATGGGATGTTTTCATTTCAATTTGCATGTAGTTGAAGCATGTTAGTGGTGTTGATGGGACATTATCATCATATCGTACAAAGTCAATCTCTTTTGCAACCGACATAAAAGTATTTCCAACCAAGCATTTAGCATTATGACAGTCCTATATTTCACTTTTTAGCTTGTCAAGACCAAGGTACAATATTTTTAAGTAAACATCCGTGATAAACAATTTTATAAGTGACAAGTTTCCAAGCCAATGGGACTGTTAAACCAAATCAAATTTCTAGTCAAGTAAAATGTCTTATGATAGTCCAAGATGTAATTTCCAGTCAAGTAAAATGTCTTATGACAGTCCAAGATGCAATTTCCAGTCAAGTAAAATGTCTTATGACAGTCCAAGATGTAATTTCCAGTCAAGTAGGAATGATAAGAAGTATATTCACTTGGATTTTGATGACACAATGACTTGCAAGAAATTCAAGGACTTTTCTAGTAATTTTCCAAGTTATGGATGTTTATATACCACTGTCAAATTTGATTAAGTATGGCTGGGAATGATTTTTTATATACAGTCCCTTTAGGGTGTCTTTGTGCCACTTTAAATTAGGTTATGGACAAATTTGAGGTGAGGCGTTAGTGATTGGGTAAGATAGGAAAGCAAGGAAGTGATTTTAGGATATGATAGGTGGGTAAGAAGGCTATTAGGGCTGCCCTAAATAGGATATTACAGTGAATAAGTTAGGGAATCTTAGGATGAGTTAGTGGTGTTCTAGGGCTGTCCAAAATGGATATTACAGTAAGAGATATAGGGAGAGTCGTGGGGGTCTAAGTAGTGTGGAAATGAAACGAATAAGCCTTGCTTTAGAGAGAGGGAAAGGTAGGAGTCTAGGGAAAGGGTTTTAGCAAGGGTTAGGATAGAATAGAATGGTTTAGGTGTGTCTTATGGCTGCCTAATAGGTAGTATTATAGTCTAGTTTGATAGAAATTCCTAGGGTTAGTCAAGGATAGAAAATGGAGTAGAAGGCCAAAGGTTAGAATTACTATGTAAATACCAAAGGCAAACAAGTGCTTTCTATTGCAATTTGGACAATGAATAAGACTGTAGGTGTTAGTATGTTGGTTCAATACAAGTTAGGGTTCTATATGAGTTAGATTTCAATTATCATTGTTATTGTACACGTTTATGCATTTGTGTATTTTTTTGTTAACTAACCTACAGTGTTAAATTTTTTATGCATTTTATTGTGAACATACAGACTTTATTGCTTCGTCAACAATAAGTATTGCAAGCACATCAACTGTAAACTACTACTGCATTCGGCATAACATATGCAAATCTGTCATAAAAGGAAAAGTAATATAAAGAAGTACAAAATGATATATTAAAATACAAAAATTTCTAATCATATACAAAATATGGTAACTCGTGTCGTATACAAAATATGGCAACTCGTGCCCTATACAAAATATGGCAGCTCATGCCAAAATATCACATCATGGCTAGTGTACATAAGAGGCTCTCTCAATCCTCCTGCCCAACCTCAGAGCTCCCAGGTCCAACTCCAAAATTGATCTTCCTCTTCTTCGAGCTAGAGGAAGCTCAGTTCTTCTGGCCGCTTCGACCACCTCCTCTTGGGCTCTGAAATGACAACAATCAAATGTCAACTCCTACAGGCAATTATACAAGTATAAAACACAATTTAAATATCAAAATTACGTTTTCAAATTTTAAATAGCTCACCTGATATGAGACCGTAAGTGGTGAATGGGATACCCTCCTCCGTGATCCAAGTCTCTCGGCAATGCCACCCTGCAACATTTAAACAATAAGATAACTCATACAATTTATTGCTATGTTAATTTTCATTAATATTGCACGAGATTTTCATAAACTAATCAATCTCACCGTCAACACAACAGGCTAGTCCCGGGGACTGGTAGGTGGAGCAATCGGCTGGTCCTCGGGGGTGGCAGGTGGAGCAGTGGGTTGTACAACCTGCTCTGATGCTAGGGTGGATGGCATAGCGGAGGATGTAGCCAAATCGATGTTGGCTACAACACTAGGGGGCATGGTGGGAGAGGGCATGGATTGGAGTGGGAAAAGTGGTGATGTACGACGATAAACGCCAACTGACTGTAGAATGGAATGAGCCACCCTGGAAGAAGAAACGAGGGTGGTGGGGGAATATGGGGGAGGGGGATAAGGTATAGGATGGGGTGGAGGGATGGGTGAATGTGGATGGATTGTGTAGTAAGGTCAGAGGGAGGAGGGTGGAAACATGGGAAACTACAAGGGAGGGGGTGAATGGGTGGGGTGGAGGGGGAGGGGGGTAGCTGGATGGAAGTGTGGTGGTGGGTGGGAGGCAAGGGCTGGATGGAATGGTGTGGGGAAGGATGCAGGGAAAGGGACATGTATTCCAGGGGATACACCTGGCATATATGGTGGGAAAAATGCAGTCGTTGGAGAGATAGTGACACCGACGTGCCTATGTTGTGGGACCTGGATACATAGTCATGACATCGTGTATTAGTACATAAAAATATAACTATACGAATCTAAGCCATCAAAACTGAAATTAAATTTATACTTTATTACAAGATACCTTCTCACGAGGGGATTTGCTGAACCCTACTAGGGATGGCTGGTCACTCAATCCTGCAGAAACCTGTTCATTTGCACAAAAATATTTAGATTCAATTAGTAAATATTAACTAAATATGGGCTGACAATTTAATTAAATATGTGACGATTGACAAGAACTAATATAGTGATACAATAGAAGTCACAAATCAATCAAGCGACATAACATCAATGATATGATGGTGATAATAACTATCCCAAACTTGCATAATAGTTTTTCTTTTAAATTATGATTTTGAGGGATGTTACATTTTTCTCTATTTTAGAGAATATCCACAATGTCTATGGGCTTACTCCTTAGAATTTCTCATCGATCCTTGAAATGATATTCAAAAATCATATGCTTGTCTTGTGCAATATCAAAGGATGGATGATTTGTAGGGTAAGTGTTTGTTAGTATTTTCCCTAACTATATCTTTGAAAATTGTATCCATTATTGATGCTAAAATTTCCTTATATACAAATTAGTTGACTAGTTATCCCTAGTAAACCTTTCTTATGCTTCATTTCCTTTTTGGTATAGAGAGTTGACATGGCTATGAGTTCTCTTCTCCTCCTATTTCAAACCTAATTTTTTAAGGTATCCTAATTGAGAATACCCTTCTTTGTCCATTTTCTTCTAAGTTTCTATTATAGGTAGCATATTGAGCAGATAATGGTTATTTTCACATATTCAATTCTTGACAATACAACTAAGACCCAATTCGTTAATTACCAATTTAATTATCTAACCCATCATCTTGGTGTATCTCCATGTAGATGTTTTCCACGTAAGTTTTTTCTAGGTCCCTCATTTTTTCACCAATGTCAAACATACTTCCTAGCTTGCTGCCAATTAAGGTAAGAGAACATTTCATCCATTTTTTAAGGAATTGAATGAATTTTAAGATAGTGTGGTAGAATATATTTTTTTTCTCTCATGACCTTGTTCGAAAAACAGGATCATGGAGCAATAACAATAAAAAATAAACATGATGAAAATATTAAAGCAAATTACAAGAGAGACACATATCTTGGACGACAAGATTAACTTCTAACATTAAATTTAATTACTGAAAGAAAACTATCTGTGTGTATGGTGCCACGATGTCCTTTGTAGCTGCCATGGCTCCATCTAGGTTGAAGGAACCAACATCCTCCCACCCATGTGTTGGAGACTCGGCACTGAATAGATTTACATTAAAAAAAATCAAAATCATCAACATCTGATTCTAAGTTAAATTTATTAGAAATTATGACATTAAATAAAATAATGAGTAACCTGTTGTAGGTAGCTCTCTGTTCCATGCTTCTACGTGCGAACTTGGAATGGATGCCCACAATGAGAACAACAATGTGGCACTAGTCTCGTTGAGCTGGATGGATCCACTTGTATCTGCTCTCCCTCGCCCACCACCAGTAGACCGTGCAGAAGTGTGTTTATCAAGGGGGTCCTGCTCTTACTCTGTGAGGACATAGCCACAAATGCGGTATGCCTGAGAAGGTGTCATGTGGCACGTCTGACGGACTCATGAATATCATCTAGCCCGCTACCTAACCCAGGGGGTTGAGGAGGCGGGTTTGGATTTTTCCTAGTTGCAACAAGTCCTCTAAGTGGGTTCCGGTGGGCATGAGGTCGATCTAGGGCTGAGCCAAAAATGACGCCCTGGAACTCGGTGATGTCGAAGTAGTTCACATGGAACCCTAACACAAACTCATCCCATAGTTTCCTGAGAAAATACTGTGGGACCTCGACATTGTTGCATGGAGGCTTGTCGAAAACTAGGAACCATCTCTTCCTCCAGTTTTCTCTCCATGGCTGGTAATTACACCAGTCCATGTAAACTCGCCTCTTCCTCATATCTGGAGGCTGTCCTGTTCTAGGATCTGTAAATTTTCTCCACAGTTGGGCTTTTGTGATATTCAGGTTTTTTATATCCTCTTTGGATATACCAGTGCTATAATGCTCTCTCATTCGAGCCCTATATTCGCTCAAATTGGTTATCTTATTGTGGAAAATGTTGATAGATTCTATAATGTTTTGTATTGATGTGGAGAGGGAAACCCGAGAGGGTTCCCTCGTGTTCTTCAATTCATCACTCAAAATTCTTAATTGGTTTAAATCCCTGTGTAATTCATCTTCTGGGTTTTCTTCTTCGTTTAATTCAAGGTTTTCTTCATTTAATTCGGGGTTTGGGTCCTTTGTTTTGTTTGTTTCATTCATTTCTTGGGATGGTTCATTGGTATTGGTCATTATGGTTAGGTAATATGTACCCATCGTATCAAATTTTGCCCATTTCAATTGATTTTCAATTTTTTTTTAATTTTGTATTTTATTTTAAAAACAATGAAATAAACAAAAAAAAAAATCATTCCTACTCTATTTACCTTACTCCAACGTCGTTTTAGGCGATTTGCACAAGTTAATTGGGCTCCTTGGGGGTCGATTTCGTCTCCTTGGGGGTCGTTGTCTCCTCCTTGTGCAGAGCGAGTGGCTATAAACCAAAAAACGATGCCCACTATTTTGTTTTTTTTTTAACACATGGGCATGCGCACGTCCCTGTTTGTGATCACGCCCAACACGCGCGCACGTCCACATGCACGTGCATGCTCTTATTACCCACGCTAGCAATCCAGCATGGAGGTTCATCATTGCCGAAGCGGGAGCGCATGCGTGCATCCAAGACACTACAACAAAAACCTGTGATTAGCGTCTCTTTTAGTTTCCCTTTTAGCGTCCATTATCACTTTTAGTGTATTTTTCATCATTTTTTGAACAAAGTGGACGCTTTTCCACGGGATGGTTCTTTTAATGGCGTTATTTGCATCCCTTTTTAAAATTTGGTGCTATTTTAGACGCTAATTAGCATCTCAATTAGCGTCCCAATTAGCGTCCGTATTGGCGTACTTATTAGCATCCCAATTAGCCTCCCAATTAGCACCCCTTTTTAAAAGTTGGTGCTATTTTGGACGCTAATTAGCATCCCAATTAGCATCCCCATTAGAATCCCAATTAGCATTCCAATTAGCATCCCAAGTAGCATCCCAATTAGAGTCAATTTTTAAAAGTTGGTGCTATTTTGGATTCTAATTAGCATCCCAATTAGCGTCCCAATTAGCATGCCAATTAGAATCCCAATTGGCATCCCATTTAGCATCCCAATTAGCCTCCCAATTATCGTCCCTTTTTAAACGTTGGCTCTATTTTGGACGATAAGTATCATCCCAATTAGCGTCCTAATTATCATCCTAATTAACATCCCAATTAGCATCTGCAAAAGCATCCCATATAACGCCAAGAATAGCCTCCAAAAAAACGTCCTTAATAACATAACGCCATATATTAATCGAAGGTTAGCGAGAGGAATTGCACCATGAATTTCGACAGGAAAAACATTCAACATAGTGCCAAGTATAGAGCAAGGAATTGCACCTAGAAAACATCCAACATAGCACCAGGTATAGATCCAGGTACAACGCTTGGAATAATGCCAGAAATTTCGAAAGGAACCGCATTGGGTGGGGGATTATAAGCACTGCCCCTAAATATATTTTTCAAGTATGTTCTCAATATCCATCCTCTTTAAGAGTACTACAATTTACCACTAATTATCCTATAATTGACCCCTAATTATTACCCCTAGTTAACCACTAATTGCACCTAAATGACCCCTACTTGACCACTAATTACCCCTAAATAATCCATGCTTACCACTAATTAACCCTTGATACCCTATAAATGGTCCCTAATTTTTTAGAAGGAAAACCTCATGGATAAACCCAAGGGATGCTTCTAAACATTCATATATGGCATATTCCCTAGTAAACCCATCGATGTAGACTAGTGTGCCTCACACACAAGGATTTGAAATGGGCACATGCCGCCATGAACCTAACTAAATTCCCAACATCATGGCAAACCTTGGTTTAGCTAAGCCCGTGGGATATATGGACCCTATTTACCCATAACTGACCCATAATTACCCCTAGTTAACTCATAATTGACCCCTAATTGCCACTAATTATCCCCTAACTACCCCCTAATTGACCCCAGATTAACCCCTAATTACCACTAATTATCCTCTAACTACCCACTAATTACCACAACTCATTACCTAATAATTACCCCTAAATGACCCTTAATTACCCATAATTGACCACAAATTACCCGCCAATGATCACTAATAAACCCTTAATTACCCTTCATTTACCCATAATCACCCATAAATGACCCTTAACTCTGCACGGGGGTCAAGTCCATCACATAGGCCTTACAGAGGGAATATTTTGCATTGTTACTGGGATATGATGGCCATTTTGGGATGTTCAACACCATGAATAATTTTTTACTACTAGGCCATGGTTTGGGATTAACCTCTAGGGCCTAAGTTCCTTATGAGACTTCAAGTTTTTGGTGACTCTTTATTGATCATTAACTGGATGAATTATCACATACCACCGAGGAATATATATCTTAGGCCTATTTCTGAATAGTTGATCATAATTGTCTTTAAATTTTGGGAAATCTCCTTCCAACATGTTTTCAGAGAGATGAATCAAATTGTAGATCATTTATCAAAGGATGGTGTCTTATTGGGTGATGGTGAATGGAAAAAATGGGAATGACAAAATGACACCATCATGGAGGATGATCCAGGTCCCATCCCTATCTAAACTATGCATCCCCAATTGCTAACATTATCTATGATCCGTGGGGATTATTCATTTATGTTGTTATCCATGAATAGCATATTTTGTAGTGGTTTTTATGGGTGTTGTAAGCACAAATAAAATGACTATTGAAAATGGTAAGTCTTGTAGGATAGAGTTTCTCTTGAGTTTTTATACTCACAAAATATCAATAGGTGAAGATATAGATTAGGTCTATATGATTGTAAAGACTGTCATTTCTCTTTTATAATGAATTGCGATATTTTTTCCTTGGAAAAAAAACTAAATCTAACTACATATTTAAAACCAAATTCCCTTTTTTTCTCTTGTATTCAATCCAACCAACCCCTTATTTGGGTATTGATGGGGTATTTAAAACCATTACTTGTAGTGTTGCAATGGATGATACTATGGTTGGATACCTTTCCCAATCTAAATAGTTTTATTTATGTCACCTCTTCCCTTTCCCATGAGAGTCTTATAACATTGAAACTAGTACAAGAGAAGTTTCCTTCAGAATGATGGCCATATTAGTGTCTCCACCATGTCTATGCCAATATGAAATAATATTAGTGACCAAATCTTTTGATGTAGGTAATGTTGAAGTCATCTTGGATTCCACCCAATGGCGTCCCATCTTTGAATATTGCCATTAGGAAGGTTTATTTTCTTTCCCTTTGGTAGGATGTGAATATTTTTCCATTAGACACAAGGCCACCACATGCATGCATTCAAAACAAATTTTGCGTGGGAAAACAATGTTTGCATAGTCCAAAATATTGTGTCCAACTTTTGTCTATGCTCTTCGATGCAATTTGGAAAGAATGACTGGTCATGAATCAATGCAAAAATATATCCAAGCACATGTACTAGAAATATTACTATTAGTTTTTGCAGTGATGGTAATGAACCTACCCAAAGAATTTCCAATGGCTCTAAGTGTCTCGATATCACAATATTCTAACAGTATACTAGGCAAGTAAACCCATATCAAGGCCTTCACCAATACTTTCATATGTGGATTAAATTTAGGGTGCCATCACTTCTAAAGAGATCTGCACCCCCCATAAACTAGGGTGCTTTGATTAAAACTCTTATATTTTCCATCCTCTTAAAAAAATTATAAGATGAAGAAACCTTTTCACAATTTGGTGGATGCAAATTGTGTCTAGCATGGGGGATCCGCAATTCAACTCTATCTATAATTGGATTTTTTTTCAACGAGGGCTAAAGACTATAAAAATTGCAATTCAAGGCATGTGGCAATGAATACATTCCCTCCTAATTAAAAACACAAGGGTGTCAATGATGAAAATCTTGAACCTTCCTGAAATAAGTATCAACATTTCAATTTCACTAACCCAACATCAACACATGAAAAAATTACAATTTATTTTTTATCTTTAAATTTGTATAATAAAATAACCTTAAATTCATTAATACTTTATAAGTTAAATTTATGTTTTTCACAAAAATAGAGCAACAAATAATCAATGTACATGTTTTGATTGAGTTGAAAAGTCCACATGAGTTGGTTTGAACATGTTCTAATTTTGAACCCATGTTATGTGTACTTTTCCATGAAAATTTCAAGGAAGTGAAAAAATTAAATTATAAAACAAGATATTAAAGAGATGCAACTTCAAACAAGAAGATAACCAACTAGCAGGGTAGGGAATCTTATCTTTTCAATTTCATTTACGTACCATTTGAGTTGTGGCCTCAATGTGTTGATTATTTAAACTCCACTTAAACTTATTTTAATATTTGATTAATAAATAAAAATATAAAAAATTACATTTTCATGAAAAAATATAAATAATAACTCAAATCAATAAATTAGATTTTTATTATGGCCAACTGAAAATTATGAAATATTTAAATGTTGTACATTTTGATTAATAAATCCCAATAGTATATATTATGTACGAACATATATGTATATCATGTACTAACATAACCATGACTATAATCACATCATATTAAAACAAATGAAAATTTAAAACCTCCCTCCTCCCTCACTAACATAACCATGACTATAATCACATCATATTAAAAAAAATGAAAATTTAAAACTTTCCTCCTCCCTCAAGCCCAGAATCTGCACTCCTTTTTTTCTTATTCTCATCAAACTATCGAACTCACCGTCGTTTTCGTGCAGCCCTAGATTTCACCTTTGCTTTTTTGGAATCTCTTCAAACTCTCGAACTTACTGTCGTTTTCATTTTCCTGTATCCATTGAAATTCTCTTCACTATCCATAGGAATCCTCCCTGAACAAAAGACAACAACATTTTCACACAATTGTTTATGTCCTCACTTCTACCAAAGTGAGGTATCACCAATAAGTTCAAAATGCTAGATCTCTCTAGCCCTAACGCCCAAGTTTGTGGCTCCAACAATACTGCGGAGCTGCCAATAGTCTGAATCTGTCGCAGGTATTGCATATTGGGAGAATTTTTTTGCGGTCTTTCAAGTCGTTATTTGCGTATTTAAGTGTTAGAATCCTCCCGAATATATATATCCTTCCACCTTAACACCTGATAGGATCTTCGACAACATGAACGGGTACTTCACATCCTGCTGTACCGATACTTTCTTTGCATCTGTCTTTCTTGGTGGAACATACTCTGGTAACACCGACGGGATAGTAAATTAAGCTTCCTTGATTGTTTCTATGGTCTCTTTCCTCTGTCGATCTTGTTGAAATTAATGGTGTTATGGAAATTGTGAAAGAAGAGGACTGGGAGGGTATAATTCTTATTTAGGGTATTCCAGAAAGGAATAATAATAAGGGTTACATTTGTGGTTTCCATCAGGGTTTTATGACATGGAACTGACTAAAAGAGGAGGCAAAAAAATAGTTGTCTGTAGACAATAGAGGCTTGAAGATTGAATATCTTGTGCTCACCAAGGTCAAGGGATTTCTGGCATAGCTCTCTAAGGTACGCCAGTCTATTTTTCATCCCTATTTGTTTTCCCTTATTTGATGTATGCGATGTATGTTGTTGCTGTTATTTTCATTTTCCACATCAAATTATATACTTCTTGTGCCCTGTTTTAATACCCGATTGTCGTCCAAGGGTTTGTGTGAATGTTTATAGATTTTCATAGGATTTCATTTCCATTGCGCCGATTGCAATGGCTATCATCGTCTTTTTTTATTGCACAATATGTGCAAATATTTTATTCTTAATCCTAGAATTGCAAAACCTGGTTGTTGCACAGGGATTCTCTGAAACCCTGAAACCCTGCACGAGAAATAAAACCCTATATCAGATATTATTCCATGGCCCCCAACAGTGAGAATCCCCCTTCCTTAATAACAATTTTATTTCTAAATGAAAAATACCGGAGCTTCCTAAGGAAGTTCAAAAAGCCGTTGGGTATACTTATGGTTTTGCATCCTCGGCTGCGGGATAAAATATCGAAGCTGCAAGCATGATGTGTGGGCCGAGAAGTAGAACAAATTTACCTTTAAAATATTTTAGAATCTCGATGTAGTGGTCCAGGTTCTCTCCTCCCTTTTTATGCATTTATTCGGGAGACCCGGTCGAGTATCAAAGTTGAGTCTCCAATCCCATCTGAGTAACCGGGGCACTATTATTCATTCCCCCCTCTATAAAACCCTATTTTAGCTCCTTGGAAAATGTATGGAATTTCCTTATATTATGGAGAATCCTTGAGGGGACCTTTTTTGGTATTGGTTGGACGCATTTAAGGTAAATTATCTAGATAGGAGACTCTGTTTTTAGCACTTCTTGGTAAAGGTGGCCAGATGCATACTCCGTGCTTATTGTTTCCTAGAAAAGTAGATATTAGTGTTTAAACCCAAGCAATGGATGCAAGTTTGTTTTTTTTGGTGTTTAAACCCAAGCCTGTTTGTTGGGATAATTAATAGAAAATCTATAAATTCATTGAAATTTCCTTCCATTCCCATCTTTCCAAGGGGGCTTTTAAATGATAAGCGGTCTTGCCGGGGGATCGGTAGCGCGAAGAAAAGTAGAGTACTGAGAGGCTGAGGGGCGATAAATTGATGTTCTATATGTTCAAATCCTTGTTCGATGAAAGCACTTAACTAAACTCATCTCACCCACCTACCCCATTTAGTCGAATAAACATGCATGCCTGCATTGACGCATTGAACCAATTACATCTGAATATTTTTCCTTATAACAAGGGGAGGCTTGGAACCGCCCGAGTTTATGTTTATTTTTTCTACTACTTCCCAACCAAACAAGCCACATCCATCGAAAGAGATAACCAACCCAATTGATGGATGCAAGTTTGTGTTTTTTAAGGCGAAAATTGCTTCTGTCTAGGTCTAAGAGGATTACAATTGGCCCACAAGCGGCCTGTTTTGATCAATACGATTGCCCTTAAAAATTTGAATCAGTAATTACAACTAATTTTCATTTGGCTAAGTGCACACTCTTATGTCCTAATCACCTAGGACTTGCACCTAGAATTTAACCTGACGAGTAGACTGATATTCCACTGTTGAAATACAAAAAAGTAGAAATGTCAAAAGCATCTGTTAACAAAAAAAAATAAAAATTGCAAGTGTTAGATGAGGTACACAACTAAATTGAAAAACCATCAAATATCAATTGATGGCTCATCTCTGAATTCAAAATTCTGGATCATTTTGAAAATATCTGAAATAGTCAATTGACGTCTTGCAATCATTTTAGTTCAACTTCACTTGGCAAATCGGTGCATCCTATATAACTAGCAGTAATCTTGGCAATGTTGAGAAACACCTTCAAAATACCTCTCTCTGCACTAGTTCTCCGGGAAGATGAGACCATCCACAGAAGCTAATCAAAATGATCATGGCTTCATTTACAATGATGACATATAAGGTTGTGGCCTTAATATTCTAAAAAAGTAATCACATAGGTCTGGCTGTAACCATTCTACAAGAGAAGGGTAGCTACACAGAAAATTGATTATATAAATTTAGATAGATCCTGAAAAGGGCCTGGCTCTCATAGATCTTAGTTTTGAAGCTGGCCAATATCATAGCAAAAAGGAGAAACCACAATGAAATAAAAGAATACCTGCGCAATAGAATATTCACACAAATATTCGAGGCCTTCTAAAATATATTGATTAGAAGCTCTCAGAAGGTCTTGTGCAATATCTATTGTCATCTCTACTGTACCAGTGTATATAAATCTTACACCAGTACGCCATCAGAATCGTCAAACATTCTTGGATAAAACATATTTGAGTTCTAGCATGTCATAGTTTATTTCATTTCAGCTTGAACTCTTTATAACAGGAATGAATCCTTCGTTATTGCCATAAGCAACACATAGAAGAAACCATAAGAATTATCTCATCATTAGTTCAAAGACTTCCCAGGTTATATTTGGAATTTCAATATCCTTTGCCTCTTTTTCCTATTGAAGGTTTACAAATTTATCCCCAAACAATCTCTATCTTTTGTTTGAAGCCACATTGCACTTAACATGTTTGAGAATATCAAATTCTAGGGTAAACAATGCAGTCTACAATAACTACAAATTATATCACTTGAATTTTATAGGAATCAGAAAATGAGAGACAATTCCAGAACATTCGATAACTTAAAATACTCCAATTCCCATGCTCCTTTCCATTGAGTTAATTATGTTTTTGGGAAATTAAAGGACACTGAACTTTTTCAAGATTAGAAAGATTCGTTCCTTTTACCCAATCTTAAGTTTTAGAAAGATTCACCCGATCTTAAGTTTTTGTACTTTTTCAAGATTAGAAAGATTCCTTCCTTTCACCCTATCTTAAATTTTTTTCTCTTGTGTTAAAAGATATAACTATGGCTCCTTCTCCCTAAGTACATGCCCCTTAAAACTAAAGCACCTTATGGGTATAAGTTGGGATAAAACGTTTCACATTTTTAGCTTTTTCTTTGACTGAAAAGCATTGAGTTTCTAGCTTTTATCCCTTATCTACAATGCTATAGCTTCCCTATGAATGGAGTAAACCCGAGGTAATAACCAGGACTCATCAGATAGAATAAGTTTCACTCTTTATATTATTTGTTGGCCAGCCCAACCTACTTTACTTTTAGATAAAAAGACCCTAAAAATTTAGAAAACAATTATATTGAATAATTTTATTTAAATAACATTTAAATTTAAATATAAAAAAATTATTTTTATTTTAAAAACCCCTTTAAAACTTTTAAACCTAGGTCTTAAACCAATTTGTTTTAATATCAATTATATTATTTTAAACATACTAACTAACCAAAAAATATTTTATAAAAAACATTTATAGTTAATGATTTTACAACATTTAAAACTAAACTTAAAAATTTTAAAAACTTTTTAAACTTTTATTTGTTATAACATTAATAATATTAATGGTTAGAATTAAAAAGGATTTAAACATTAAAAACTAAATATGAAATTTGGGTTTGTTTACTTAGTAATTTATTTCATAATTTAAAAAGGTAAATCCTAAAATCAAAACAATAACATTTTTTGATAACTTTTATAAAAACCCTTATTAAGAATATTTAGAAACTTAGAGACAACTATTTTAGGTTAAAAAACCTTAAATTAATAATAATTTTTTACAATACCTAATTTCACCTTAATAATATAAAAATTCAAACCAAACCCACATAATTAAAAAATTTAAATTTTTTTTTAAAATAATAAAAAATTCTCTAATAAGAATTCTTTATGAAACACAAAAATTCCATATTTAAAAGATTTTGGGAAAATATTATTCTTCACCAAGCTTCTATTGGTCTCTTGAAGATGATCTCACAGTAGAGATCAGAACGTTGAGAAAAAGAAATACCTGAATGCAGTTCCACACACACCACCCTAATATTCATTAATTAAAGTTCATTATAACACGCAAAAGTTCATTATAATGTGCTCGAAGGGTGTGAAGCCACTCTCCCTTAGTAGGAGGGGGAGGGAATTGAAATGGTATTTACATTTTCCTAAGTTCCCTTGTTAAGTCTTAACTCTTAGTTCTCCTTCATTGAAGTTATATTATGCAAGAATTTGTTAGAGTAAGGTAATAGACTTGGCTGCACCCACCTATGGGGATGAACCGTCAGATATAGACTGGGCAAAGCTTGATGTATTTATAATTGTGTTGGGGCCTGTTTACGGTCCGGCTACCATAGGTCAAAGTAACAAACGAGGGTTTTACCGGTTGCGGGCCGGTCCACCAAAATTTGTATTTTTTTGACTTAAATAAATGATATGCAAGTGCCTAACTAAATGCAGGGCGATCAAGATGCAGGGAGAGGTCACAAAGTGATGCGCAGGTTCTTACCTCTCGTCTTTTGCTCGCGAGCAACCAAACCAGAAACAAAAAGAAATAAACTAACTATCTAAACTATCCCTAGGGAGCAAGATTATCATTTCGAATGAGCAATACATTTTCACATACATTAAAAAGAAACACATATAGCTAATACTTCTTCTAAAGTACATGAAAGCTTACAGATATTTAAATAACCAGATAGCCGATCATTTTATAACAACATTTATTGCTCACAGTGGAAAAATATCCCAGAAACTACTGAAGAACATTTAACCAGAACATAGGTTCAGAACATTAAATATTCTTACAGTAAATGAAACACAGCTGAAAACGAAATAGTTCCTCTTCAACATTTATTCATTGAGTTGCATTGATACATTCTACTTTACACTCTCTCCGATAGACAAAATTGCAGTTTCCTTTGCAAAACGAAGTAGTTCCTCTTACAAGCAAACATCTACAAAATTTTCCAGGGGAAAAAGCCCTTTCTAAGTGCCTCGTCCCTCTATTTAAACTATAATTACAGAGCGTTTTGTTTTCCAGACGCATGGTCTTTCGGTTTCTCAGACTCTTCACATTCCGATCTTTTGTCATTATGTGATCATGACAACTTGGTAACCTCTACCAAATGAGTTAGTCTTTCTTCTCGTCGTGGCAAATTGACCAGTCGCCTGGAAACTGCCTGCATTCAAATTAAGAGCATGATTCAAACGACAAATATCATCAATTAACCAATCCACAAGGAAATGGCCGAGCGAACCACATACGGGCCTGGCAATATTCTATGGTCGCCGGAGGGAAAAACAAGTCGGCAGTTAGAGAGAAGCGAGTTCGGGAGCTTGGGGAAACAGCCAGCCGCAATGTCAGGTGAAGTTTAAGTCGCAGCCAAGCGAAACGTGGGCGGGAGGTGCCATGAGTTGGACGTCGGACGGTTTTAGCTTCGGAAGCTAGAAGACTTTAGCAGCCGCAACGGTGGAGGAGGAGAGCTAGAGGGCACGCAGAATGGATGGGAAACTAAGTCGGACGTCGGAAGAGACTCAGATCGGACGCTGGCTATCTCTTCCCGGCCGCAACGGCGGGCGAACAGAAGCTACGGACAAGCGATTTACAGTGAACATACATCGGGTGTCGGACGGTTTAGGAAATCGGACGAAAGAAAAGTCTAGGAGCCGCAACGGCGGAAGGGTTGAAACTTCCCAGCCCCCGATCCAGCAGTAAAAGAGGTCCGCTTATAGGGAAACTCAAGTATTTGAGCAGTGCTAAGGATCGGTTGTAACCAAAATCTCTTCTTTTCACAGAGGATGTGCTGAAGAACAGCAAATTTTCTTCTCTTCGACCACACATTCATGACTCAAACCCAAAAATGAACAAGGCATACATAAATTACTGACATCCACCTTCAGAGAA
>LPNX010847112.1:208047-244824 GCA_001517045.1 Pseudotsuga menziesii
AGACTTTTACTTTGCTCATAGAATTTGGCTTGCTTCATAGACTTTGATTGATCACTCTTAGTTAAACCAATAAGTTATTATTTATTAATCATGTATTTAAACCAAAATTAGGTTACCAAACTTTGGTCGAGTGAACAACGTCTACCTTTTTTGCTAACATGATCACTCTTGTGAACAATGAACCCATTCACCCTCAAATTCCCGAAGGTGGCTAGATCCATCATAAATCAGAGGTTACTTAAAGACTTATACAAAGCCCTATATTTTGTCTTCCCCTCATTTTGATATGATCTTTAAAGGTGTTTTTTTTATTCTTTACTTGGCGTGGTGCCTACTTATTTTCCATTTGTGAAAAGATTAGACTACTTACTTGAACACCATCGTGAATAGGGAAGATAGATAAACTTATTGGAGGGAAAGAACTCTTTTTCCTTCCAATGATCGAATGATTTGCCACAAGGGAAAGGTGATAGATTGGATATCTATTGAGGAACAAAAGTATGTTCCTTTCTTAGCTTTTTTCCACCTTTGACCCTCCCCTCCGATCTATGGTCATTCACACTGTGTTATTTTCAATTCAATCCATAGGTGTGACCGAAACGTCCATACATATCAGAGTGAGTTGGGCTCTATCTATTTCCTGAAGACTCCTTCAAAGAGACCGAACAACACGTTCGTTTCATCCTTGGAACCTACAAACCGAACAAAGCAACCATCTCAAAGGAAGCTGCACACTATAGATCTACACAAGATTACACTATCCCATATCTCACTTGAATGAAGAAGGAACCTAAAAAACATGGAATTTACCATATCTATATTTCTCTAAAAAAGGAAGGATCAGGTGAGATTTTCAAAAGAATAATTCGTATTTCACAAACAACAAAGATGCTGACCCACTCTCGTCTGTTGGACATATGACTATCTCTTCTCTCGACGTCTATTGGGAATGATGGGTACTCATGTGACGACTAAGAATGCCAAAAACATAAACTCATTTATTTATTTTAAGAGGGATAATTAGGGCTCCCCCTTCTTAACCCATGGTAGCTAATAAAAACATCTGGTATGCTTACAATGCATGGATTGTTATAATCCTAGATGAGATAGGTGGTGGATCTAGTAGAAGATAAACATGTAAACCAGGTAGGAGGTGTAATAGAAGACTTCATCACTCTGGATAGTGGCTAGCTACTGCTGAATATTAATGGCTAAAGCTTCTACATACCAGAATGAAGGGAAATGTCAGAGTTTCCGATAAATTAAAGGAGTACACTAAGGTTAGAAGTAAAACATAACAAAAGCATTCAAGTTATATGGGTTGATCATGGAGGCGAGTACACTTCGAACGAGTCTACCCAATTTTGCGTCAAATAGGAGCGCCCTAGTCTTGAAACCTTTCTT
Organism: Pseudotsuga menziesii; assembly: GCA_001517045.1. Taxonomy (NCBI): domain Eukaryota; kingdom Viridiplantae; phylum Streptophyta; class Pinopsida; order Pinales; family Pinaceae; genus Pseudotsuga; species Pseudotsuga menziesii. The sequence goes on from LPNX010847112.1 coordinate 209,452, forward strand.
ATGATGACATCACCTTAGAGATTGTCATGCATTTTTTTTTTGAGGATGAGAGTCATTCATCATGGTGCTCTATTCTTTGTACTTGTCTTCCTAGAGTAAGGAACTAGTGTTCATGAGTAAACCCTAGAAGATGTTATGAAATCTAGCGAGAATGTCATTGTTGGGAGGCTTCTCTTGTGAGATATTAGGTTTTTTTCTTGTGAAAGACAAGATGTTGGATGATGATGATTATAATATAGAAGCACTCATTCTTCATCACTCGTGTTAGAGAGGCAACCTTGTGGAGCACTAGTCTTTTTATCTTGTTCGTTATCACCGTGCTTTAGTTTTTTTATCTTGTTTACCTTGTTTTGGAGCAATTGCGCTTCATCATCATTGCATGAATATTGAGTGACTTGTGAAGAAACTAGAGAAGAGGAATGTTTTTTTGTTGTAAGCTACATAGTTCTATTAAAATACATAGGAAAAATTTACAAAAGTCATCCTGGCCAAAACTGAGGGCCATCTACAGAGACTAAGGGACTGAGACAGAGACATCATTACAGACGCTGAGTTCAAATATAAGAAGACATAGACATATATAGAGTCTTGGGAATAGTTTCCGGAAACATACATAGATAAAAGACATAGATACAGAGTTCAAAATTAAAGAAAACCATGGTTACGCTTGACAAAAAACCTGTAAAGCAAAAACAACCCTATTATCATCGAAATGGCTGTAACGACATATACATGACCTTAACAATTACATGACATTAATCCTAATGTCGATGAGTGATTAAGAACACTAATGGCATATGCGCGACCATAATGACAATAATGACAATTATTTTGTTTATGATGTACTCAATGCCGATGATGATGATGATGATAATGAGGATGATGATCAAGATGATGTTGATTTACCATATGGCATTGATGATGATGATGACAACTTCGATGTCCACAATGATGATACATGTCATAATACTTCTGGATACTACAAAACTTGAGATATTGAAGTTAATAACAAGTAATACAGGTTGTGAGGTGTTGACCATAAAAATATTGTTGGCCATTGGGTTTTACATTGAATGATATGGCCATTGGGTTTAGTAGTTCCCCCACCCCCCCTACACCCCGCTTGCAGAAAGGTAGTACAATACCATCTATCATGGTACTACCAAAATGTCACCCTACAAGGTTGTTTTGGACAACCCCCCCCCATCCATACCCTCATTTTTACCAAGAACATCCAAGGTACAAGAAGTGGATATCAATCTTAACACAAAAGCTACATTTCTTTGTACTCTTAAGGACATTTTGGTCTTGGTTTAAAATGGAATGAAGCAACAAACATTTCAATAATGCCCATAGTGTTATTATGAAGAAGTGGATCAAATGTTTTTACATATTTGGCCTTAAAAGCGGACATCTCTCAAGGAAAAAATCTGTTAGTTGCTCAAGTTTTATGGCATTGGTGGATTTTACGTTAAAGATTTAGAATAATTGGTTCAATTTTCGACGATTCTTTTGAGTTTTGTCAAATTTTTCTATTAAATATTAAAGCAGTTTCGTTTGTTATGTAAAATGCCCTTTAATTAACATTTGAGTATTATTTTGCATATTACCTACTGGGAAGCCAGGCGACGGACTTTGATAGACTTTATTGGATATATTTGTTTTGCGCTATGGCAAAGCTCAGGTCATGGGATGTAGGAGTATCTTCAGCTGTAGAGCAAACCCCAACATCTCCACATTTTTAGGACAAAAATCCGTCGACAAATTGTAAAATAGTTCCATGCTGATAAGGTGGGGTGTGATAAGGTGGTGTGGGAGTGGGGCCACATATGCTTTTCTAGGTTTGCATGGTGGTTAAATATCCCATGCATTGTCCATTAGTATTAGTGGTAAATTTTATGTCTCAATACCTTTAATTCCAACCTCTACCTATGGAATTGAAGACATAATAACCCTTGCCTACCAAATGATTGCGCATTCCTTGAAAGATAAGGGGATTCCAATTCCTCTGAACCCATCCATGGATTTCCTTGGGGGAGGGATAGAGGCCAGTAAATTGACCAATAAGTCTCCGATATGTGATGTTCATTGCTGTCCGGCAAGGGCATTCTCCAGGAAGATCGACCAAGGGTATGCTGTCTAATTTCCTGTCAAATTTCTGTTGATTCGGGCAGATCTTCCTCCACGGGGGCTTCACTTGTTGACCAATATCCTATCACGTTAGTTCATATTGTGGGTTTTAAAATTATCAAAAATCGAACCAATATATTGCAGGTATTGGGGGGATGAGGGGTTTAAGGTGGGGGTGGGTAGGGTGGTTTATAAGGATTGAGGTATAAAAAGGGTTGGGGAGGAGGTTTTAAGTATTGGGAGGGGGTTTCAAAAAAAAGAGTTTGGGTCAATATCTCTCGAAATTAAGGGTATTCTTTAATATCCTACGATCGCATGTGCTATGTGAGAGGTTCACTAAGTGAAGTCCCCGTGTCTTCCTCTTTCTACATGATGCTACCAGCATCTTGAAAGCAACGAGCTCAGGAGGAGGGGAAGGAACACCCTCTCTAGTGGCCATGAATGCTGGAAAAATGCAGACCTAAATTGAGGAGGCATCGCGTGGGCTCAGGAGGAAAGAACTTCAGAGGAAAAAAAATATAATGAGATTGTTCATACATAAAATTTTAATAAACATATATTTTTATAAAAATAAAATAATAAGTATCATCATTGATAAAAAAAGTTGCTAAATTTTTTATAGAAATTTTATATTAAGTATTGAAAAATCATATAATAATGGTTAGACTTACATATTTTTGGCGTCCCTCTTGTATTTAAGGATGCCAAATCCATTTATGCATTCAAAAACATGATTTGGACACTTAAAAATTCAGATTTTGTAAAAAAAACTAATTCCGATAAAAAATCACCAAAAAATACAAAACTTCTAACAAATAGACTAATCCAATTTTTTATATCCATAAAACATAAAAAATTACAAAAAAATATACACTCACTACCACACAAACATTTGACTCAAGAAATGATATCACCTTTTACCAACACAACTTTAACTTTTTATTCAACAATCTCCATATATTTTATCTAAAATATATATTAATTTCTTATTAAAATGCAATTATTTACAAGCTCAAAAAAAATTGATATAAAATAGTGAATGGATATGAAATAGTGAAGTATTAATATGTAAATTTTTAAAATTTCAGATAAACATTGAATTATACCACATTTTATTAATGATTTTTTTATAAAATTATATAGATTTTTCTTTGCCAATCTTTGAAATCTATTTTGTTAAATTTTTAACTTTTTCTTTTTTTCATTAGTTTTTAAAATAGAAAAAATACAACTTTAAGAGGAAGAGATAAAAGCTTATGTGATCGGTCGGGATTAAACTCCCTAATGGGAGAGTGGTCGGTCTTCCATTTTTCATTCTTTCGCTTTCGATTATTGCAACAACAACAACAAAAAGGTCGAAACCTGCGACGAGCAGATACCATCGTGAGCCCATTCCTTCATTTGCCAAGGAGCCACGAAAATATTGCCACTGTAAAAGGATAATTTAACAGGTACCCAATTGTTATGAGGCATTTATACTATTATGGCGTCAGGGACAGGGGAAAATTAATGGTGTTATGGAAATTGTGGAAGAGGGGACTGGTAGGGTATAATTCTTGTTTATGGTATGCTAGATAGGAATAATAATAAGGGTTACGCTTCTAGTTTCCATTAGGTTTTTACGATATGGCACTAGCTAAAAGACGAGGCAAAACAACTGCCTGCAGACAATGAAGGCTCAGAGATCTTGCGCTTGCCAAGGCCAAGGGATATCGGACATGACGTGCTAAGGTACGGAAATCTATTTTTCATCCCCATTTATTTGCCCTTATTTGATGTATGCGATGTATGATGTTGTTGTTATTTGCATTTGCCACATCAAATTATATACTTCTTGTGCCATGTTTTAACCCAATTGTCATCCAAGGGTTTGTGTGGATGTTTATAGATTTTCATAGGGTTTCATTCAGTGATCCCTTGTATTCATGATAGAACTGAATGAATTTATAGGGTTTTCATAGAACTGAATGCATTTACTAATATTATAGTGCTCGAAATCTCACCTTTGAAACATTTGGGGTCTGGGGTATTAACACCACCTTTTCTTAAGAAAAGGGATTGACATATTTTATTTTCCAGATTAAAATGTTTGCATTCAGTAGGAGTTAATTGCTAGTTCCAGTCTGGGGTATTAACACCACCTTTTCTTAAGAAAGGGTATTGACATATTTTATTTTCTAGATTAAAATGTTTGCATTCAGTAGAGTAAATTGCTAGTTCCAAACAAGATTGTGCACATGTTAAAATGCAATATTTGAATTTGAAAATAATAATCTTCACTTTCATTCCAGAAGCATGATTACTTTTATTAATATTATAACATACAATAAATATTTCATGAGGCATGGCCTAGACAAGGAGCTATTAAATGACTTTTGCTAAAGGGCATGGCTGAGCATTGTTCTCCAAACTCCGGACAGATAATGCATGATGAAAAATGAAAACCAGGAGGCAAACATCCTCAAAAGTGAAAACCATCTGAAAATGCAAATGAATGGCATGAACCACATCTTTCGGAAAATAATTATGGCATTTTTGCTACCATTTAATCTAAAGAACATCACTCTTGAGAACAATCTTGTGAAAAGAGTGATAACCTTCAGTATGTGGAAGAGAGAAGGCTAGGTGAATAGGGGATATGTTAAAGTATTTCTCTGGAACAGCACAAGTGATATTCCAAAAATATTAAGCAGAGTCACCTAACAGTAGCAACCTGTAAGCTCTTCTCCTTCAACTCCACCACTGGTACTTACGTCCTGTAACCTCTTCTCCTTCAACTCCACCACTTGTACATACGTCAGGAGCTCCTCACTAATAAGGTTGGAAATTCCCTCTGGATTCTTATCATTGGAAAAACCATCACGAATAGGGGATATGTTAAAGTATTTCTCTGGAACAGCACAAGTGATCTTCCAAAAATCTTAAGCAAAGTCACCTGACAGTAGCAACCTGTAAGCTCTTCTCCTTCAACTCCACCACTGATACATATGTCCTGTAAGATCTTCTCCTTCAACTCCACCACTGGTACATACGCCAGGAGCTCCTCACTAAGAAGGTTGGCAATTCCCTCTGGATTCTTATCATTGGAAAAACCAGCACCTTCTTTAGGATGGACTGTTTCTAAGATCTTTCTCAAACTTTCAAGTTTAAACTCAATATTACCCAATTTTTCCATCTCTGTTAAGTATGAATTGCTAGCGTCATCTAGATCTTTGATTTGTGGAGTGGACTTGGTACTTTCTACCTTAAGTCTTCTGGTATTTGCAGAAATAACAAGAGCAGCTGATTCTTTTAAACGATTCATTTTTTTCTTCTTCAAAGACATATAGCGAGCATTTTTGAACCACATATCCACCTGGAAAAGATAATCAAGATTATAAATACAAATATATAATTAAAGAAGCAACAGAAAAAACATATGTATACAGTCTGGATGCTACAGTACGAATAAAAAGAATTTCTAAGAAGAAAATTTTGAGTGTCCTATAGAAATGGAAAATCGTCAACTGAACTATCAATGACCCAATATTAACCACACAGATATCCAATCATATAATTGAAGATATTCCATTAGCTGAATATAAAATATTTTGGTTGAAGTGCAGAAGTTATACATTAATTTTTGAGAATACAAATCTGGTGACACAATCGAAGAAAAGTAAGAGAAAAAGAAATTCCAAAACTAAAAAGAGAAGAACGTTAGATTAGTACCTCAACTACATTGGCAGGCAGTCTGCTCATAGTTCTTTCTCTCATTTCTGGAAGATATAGGTGTTTTAATGTTTTTTCTCCTATGCTTCCTTCTTGTATTTCTCAATTTATTTTCTAGTCTAACAGCAGAGGTAAGGGATGCATAATCATCTTTCTTTTTTTATGGTATTTTTTTCTTTGGCCCCACAACACCTTCTCCCATGAGATTGGTTTCAATGGATTTTTCATTTCTAGGCATTTCCTGCAGCCAAAGAAAAATGCAAACATTGTTACTTTTACAAAACTGACTAAAAAAAAATCATGAGGTAGTTTAGGTCAGTATATAGAAAATAAACAAGATTATTAGTCTTTCATTTGGTGTCAATACTAGTGGAGCATCTATGTAGTATGTAGTATGAGCATCAAAAAATCTGTGGAAGGTGGTTTTGAGGCCGTTCTTGTTTGAATCTAGCCTTTATAGTGATTCACCATTAATCACCTATCCTTCACATGCTTCATATTTTCACTGCATTTAGTAGTCGTGCTGTAAATTTGGTCTTTCCTGCAAGTAGGGAGGGGGACTAAGTATGGCCCAAACTGAGGTCAATACTCATAAATTATAATGTATCTACCACTGAGGAGTATGGCACCACCAAAAATGGCATGAAAGTTTTTTCCCAAAGTGTGTCATGAGGTTATAACTCTAATTCTGTGTTTGAATTTCTGCTTTTCAATGCAATGGAGCTTACTTGACTCCCTAGCATCTCAGCTCAACTAGGATGGGGAACATGAATTTTGTTTCCATTCAAAATCAAAAGATGTCTCCTGTGAGGAAAATCATTCGCTATGTTCTTAGTGTAAAAATCTCTGTATATTTTAGTTCCTTGGTCCTCTATAGTAAGATAAGACAACATCTCAACTCAACTAGGAGGAAGGATAGGAATACTGTTCCCATTCAAATCAAAAGATGTCTTGTGTGAGAAAATGCATGCGCCATGTACTTTGTGTGAATTTTTCTGTACATTTTAGCTCATTGGACCTGCTGTCATCAACAATATTCATCGCGTTAGCATATGTACCTGTAGCATAGATAATTGACAATATATAAGAATATCAGCTTTAATCACTTGAGTACATAATTTTTTTGTGTGTTTCCCTAGCTCCATAGTTATAAGGCTTACCAACATAATTGTATAAGATTCAAATGTCATTTCTTGATGACGTAGGATCCCTGTTCAAGTTTACAATCAGGATGACATTTCCAGCATTATACCCTAGTTTTGACTCTGACGATGTATTCAACGATGATCCACTATGAATGCATGACAGTTCTGTGGAGAATAGGATTATGTTCTCCAGCTTGCTCTCTGCATACTACATTGCATGCAATAACTCTTACTAAATCATTTACAACTATTCTATGTAGTTCATGTCATGGGAATATGCCGAGAAGGGAAATCTTGTAAATGAATGAAGCTCAATCTACTTGTCAACCCTGGAAGCAAAAACACGATTGCAGTATCATTGTTTCCAAACACAAAAATTAAGGATACTACCAAATGAAATCTAACCTGATTTGATAGCTTCATCATGCATCCATTAAAATGCTTTAAAATGCTTCAAATGGCGCGTCATAATACCTTTTGGTCCTCCTCCCTACTCCTTTGCATTCTTGGCATCCATCTCTCAAATTGTAGTCTCCATGATGACCTAGGTCCTAGGTAGAAATCATGTAGTAGATTCAGTATAAGATCCAGTAGAAGCAGGGTGTATGGAGCAACAACAAGGTAGGAACATAGTAAGCATGGGTAGCAAAGAAAAAAGGTTTAGGCAAAGCTAGATATGGAATCAAAGGTAAAGGCAGTTGTTGAGTCGGGTTTGAAAGTGTCAATTCTTAGGTGCAGAGCCGCTCGACCATAAGGGAGAGAAAAAAAAAAGGAACATCTTACGATGGCGTTGTCAATGCTGTTGGGAGTTCGAAATATCTTCCCACGTGTCTTGATTCGTCATTTTGCTTACTTGAATTAAAGTCACAAATCAGAATTTCATAGGTAGGCATGAGGATGGCTGGAAGGTTAATTGGGCAGTCTGAGTCGCTTACTAAGGTGGGAAGTATATTATTATATGTCGAGCCATTTGTGTGCGCTTAGGTCTGAGTGATACAGGCTTGGCTTTGCAGAAGAGGCCTTACCATGTAATTCAAGTGGGTCCTAGTGATTTAAAATCCTTCAAACAGCAGCTCTGACACAACGTCATGTTTGCTATATTCTACACAACAACAATATATATATATATCCAAAAAGAAAAAAAGAAAAAAAAAATATCCAAACAAAGTCAGCTATCAACCTGATGATTTACACCCGACCCACTGGATTCCATCAGTAAAATTGATAGCTTACTCTGTTACCCATCCATCTCCTTCACCCTCCCGCCAGCCATCTCCTCGACGGAAACCTCTCCCTCAAGTCGTCTGTCCACGCCGTCGTCCCATTCATTCCTCTTACTTACTCTCAAGGCAGGCACTGCTTACCTCTGAAGGCACTTACCATCCTGTCACATTCATTCCTTTTACATTCTTTCAATTAAGACCCTAACCAATGCAAATACCATACGTTTGTACACCGGTGGTTTCTCATTTTATTTAGACCACTTGGGAGCTATGGAACATTATGAAGTAACTGTATAAGCAATTTACTATTCAGAGAAATTTCCAAGTCTTTTAAAGTCTTTTAATATTGGCTTCTCGATTGAAGTGCTTCTTTACTCGTCTTTAAAATACAACATGTTCTCGATTGATGTAAACTCCTACAACGGTAATCATACACCCTTTTCAAATTTACTATCGTAATAGGCTCGAGCTTCAGAACATCCTGAAGATAATCCAGGATTGAGTATCAAAATGTAAAGTGTAAATTATAATTAACTATGTACACCACTAACAGTTTTTATCTTTTCTAAAATACTTCATTGTCTAAAATAATTGACTAAAATGTTTGTTATTCTTACTCAAGGAAACAGGTTAACCTTTTGATCGTGCTTCCCAACAAGGATTCAACTAGGAGGATTTCTTTTTTGGGATGGATATCCTTAATCATTGATCACTGATGCAGCAAGATTAAAACTCTGCAGTCCTCTTTCAATGAACGGTCATATGATCTTATTTATGGTCAAGCAAATATTATGGTAGATAATATATCCAAAACGACAATTGTTGCTATGAAGAAATTTTGGACAAATAGGAGATCCATCAAAGCATATTAAGTTGCATTTCTCTAATATTACTAAAAGTCAATTTCTACTCCACTGATAAGTTTCTGATAAATGACTGAAAATATATTTTGTTGAACTATTTATGTCTATATTGAACAAGTTAGTATAGTATATTTTGATATATACAATCTTGTATATGAAAATACAGTCAACATCGTTTTCATGTATTTGTAAATTTTAATTCTGATTCTGAGGAAGAACACGTGTTTTTTCATGTGTAAAAAAAATTAATGTGTTTTTGTTAACCTATTTCGTCGAGTAAGAATAAGAAACATATAATTAGCCAATCATTTTAGGCAATGAAGTATTTTAGAAAAGATAAAAACTATATTAGTGTTGTACTTAATTAATTATACTTGACACTTTACGTTTCGATACTCAATCCTAGATTATCTTTAGGATGTTGTGAAGCTCGGGCATATTACGGGAGTAAATTCGAAAAGGTTATATGATTACAGGAGTTTACATCAATCGAGAACATGTTGTATTTTAAAGCCGAGTACGTAGAGAAGTAGTTCAATCGAGAAACCAATATTAAAATACTTGGAAATTTCTCTGCATAGTAAATTGCTTATATAGTTACTTCATAATGGTCCAAAGCTCCCAGGTGGTTGAAACAAAATGAGAAACCGTTGGTGTACATATGTATGGTATTTGCAATGGTTAGGGTCTTAATTGAAATAATTGAGAGTATGCAAGATGAATGAACGTGACAGATGGTAAGTGCCTTCGGAGGTAAGCAGTGACTTCCTTGAGAGTACATAAGAGGAATGAACGTGACAGTTGCATGGACAGATGAATTGAGGGATAGGTTTTTGTCGAGGAGACGACAGACCGAAGGGTAGAGAAGGAGATGGATGGGTAACATAGTGAGCTATCAATTTAATGGTGTCCGGTGGGCCTGAGTGCAAATCATCAATTCGATAGCTTACTCCTATCCAAACACATGGAATCCATACACTCCACTCTGCGCTTGACATAATGGTATACAATAGTATTATCAATATGTGGATTACATTGAAATTTCTAAACACATGGGGATGGACTTGTTTGCCTGACTATGAGAACTTCTACATGCATTTAGAACATTGATAATGATTGGTTCCTCTGGCTTTATGCCCAACTCATGTATTTGGTACAAGAATTTCAGTGGATTTTTACTATACCCTTGTCTTAAATGTCCTAAAATCATCACATTCCATGGCACTGTGTTGTGGCTGGGCATGTTGTCAAACACATATTGTGCTTGAACCAAACTCCCACACTAAGCATACAGGTTAATAAGGGCACTTCCTTCAAAGACGTCCGATTCAAATTGATATTTGTTAATGGAACCATGGATCGGCTTGCCCTGCTTGTCGTGGATCTGCTTGCCAGCAAATGCTCTAAGCACGCTTGTATAAGTAAATTAATTTGGTTTCACTCCCTCACGTCTCATTTGCTCTAAAAATACTAGGGCCTCCTCATTAAAACCCTGTTGAAAACATCTCGCAGTCATCGCAGTCCATGAAACAACATCCTATATGGGAATCCCCGCAAAAAGACGCCCTGCATATGCCAGATCCCCACACTTTCCATATAAGCCAACAAGAGTACTCCAAAATGTATATTTGGCTCATATTCATTCTTTATAATCCTGGCATGAACCTGTTTTCCATGTTTTAAGGATTCAAGTAGAACACATGCCCTGAGAACACTAACAAGGGTAAATTTGTTAGCTTTTATTCCTGCTCTTTGCATTTGCCAAAAGAGTGCTATAGCCTCCACACCATACCCATTCTGTGCAAACCCTGCAATCATTACAGTCCATAGAACATTATTCCGTTTGTGCATTCCATCAAACACTCGCCGCACATCCAATACACAACCACACTTGACATACATATCAATAAGGGCACTACCCACATAAGCATCTAGCTTGCCTTTGGTTCAAATGATGGCAACATGAACCTGCTTCCCTCGTCTTAGGGAGCTCACCTTAGCACATGCTTTCAGCACAATCGCAACAGTGAACTGATTGGGTTCCACTCCTTGGCATTACATTTGACAAAAAAGTATTAAGGTGTCCTCTCCATGACCCTGCTTGGTACACCCTGCAGTCATTGTAATCCACGAAACAACATCTCGTTCGACCATTCTGTCAAACACTTGGAATGCATCCACAATTCTTCCACATTTCCCATACAGATTAATGAGGACACTCTCCAAATACAAATTTGATACACAATAGCTTTTAATAATCAACCCATGAGTTTGTCTTCAAAACTTTAGAGCTTCTACCTCAACCATAGCCTTGACTACGCTGGCAAATGTAAACGTGTTAAGCTTCACACCTTCACAATGCATTTTATAAAAGAGACTCAAAGCCTCCTTTGCAAGCCCATTATGTGCATAGCCCGCAATAATTCTTGTCCATGACACTGTACTTCTTTGGGACATTTTGTCAAACACTTGGCGTGCATCCAATAATCTCCCACATTTTATATGCATAGTGAGAATAATGTTACTTCGAAAGACGATAGGATTGAAACCCGTTTTGATCATATGGGAATGGACACGCTAGCCTTTTGGCCATGCTTTCACATCAATACAAGTCTGTAAGAGAGAAACATACACAGTCGTGTCCACCCACATGCCCGACTTCTTTGTGAAATGTAAAATCTTTAGTGCCTCCTTCAATAAACCCACCTTGATTATTGTGTTCACATCCTTTTTATTTAGTTTTTTTTAATCCTCCATTAACAACATTATTGGTAAGATACAAGTTATTGTTCAAGTTTCGGTTCTTATTCTCCATCATGAGCCCAACATAATGGCTATCGAGTATAGTCCTATGCCCTGTCATGATTGTAGTTTGTTAAGTATATCTGATTCTATTCCTTCTCCTAGTGTTTCAAGTCATCCTTGGTTTTCGAAAGAAAAAGATAAAATGACAGCCTCATCCTATACTCTATGACCCCATGAATATGCTTATATCCAATGTTGTTGGGGATCATGTACATCTCCCAGTGAAAGCACTGCAACATCACCTTGGGAAGTGAATAAACATTATGAATTGGCATCACAATATATCCTAACCATTTGTCCTTGTGGGTATTCATTAGCTTAATGGAAAAAGGAACTTTGTTCATCCCATGGTGAATAGGATCCATGTGAAGCACCAACTATTGGGTTGATCATCCTCTTTTGATTCTCCTTATTGCTCCACTTATACATGGCTCTAGGATGATCATGCTTATCTACTATATCCTTGGAATCCATACTAAGATAATTGTTGTTGATAGGTCTCATATAGTGGTACACTTACAGTTGTTATGGAATAATGATTTTTGCAATCCCATTAAGCCAATTTCTTGATTTTTTTTCAAAATTCCTAGAAAAGGTTTATGGATTTCATAACCTACTTGATCATATATTGTGAAATTATACAATCTATCATCATTTTTCGACCATTAGATACTCAAAGTTGTGTATTGATCCTTTTTACCATTATAAAGGACTCTGTAAGTTAGGTTCCCATATTCTTAAAGGGTGCTAGCTCAATGGAAGAGCGCCTGCCTTCCAAGCAGGAGGTTGGTGGTTCAATTCCTCCATGCCCTAATGATATTATAATATCGGTTAAAAACAACTAAATTAGTAAGGAAAAAAAAGAGATAAGTGACCAAACAATGGGAGATAAGTGACTAAACAAAATGACCAAAATTCATATATAGAACTACTAAAACGACTAAATTACTGACCAAAAAATGAGAGATGCAAACTAGACATTAAAAAGGATGCAACATGTGACACTAATGATGAAGCCAAACATGATGTTGAAATGGTAGCAAAATAAGACGCGAAACTAGGCATTAAAAAGGATGCAACATGTGGCACTAATGATGAAGACAAACATGGCATTGATATGGTAGCAAAATAAGACGTACTTTGGATGCAAAACATGGCGCTACATAGGAAACAAAATATGGTGCAACAATAGAAGAAATATTTGGCATCATTATGGTAGCAAAACACAATGCAAAAAAGGAAGCAAAAATTGGTGCAAATTTGGAAGTAAAAATTGGCACATATTTGGAAGTAAAACATGGTGCAAAATGGGATGCTAAAGTAGTAGCAAAAATGGATGCAATATTGGATGCTAAGTGGGATGCTAACATGGTGCTATTAAGGATGCAAATATGGCGCTAATGAGGATGTCATTTAAGAAGCAAAAGAGGACACTCTCTAGAAAGTAAAATATGATGTTATTTAGGAAGAAAACCTCGACGTTGTTTAGGAAGCAAAGTTGGACGCTATTCTGGAAGCAAAAAATAGACACTATTTTGAACGTCATAAAGGATTCTATCTAGGAAGCAAAAAAGACGTTTTTTGAGACGCTTTAAGTTTTGTCCATGACGCGTCCCATTTAGCGTCTAGTTTGACCACTCAATGTAAAAAAAATTACACTAAAAAGGGACGCAAAATGGGATGCTAATTCCAGGATTTGTTGTAGTGAGAGGTGTGTATGTGTTGTTGATTAGGCCCGCTCAAGCGGTCCCATTGCATTATATTTGGGTAGCAGGTTCTTGCAGGCGCCCGGGTCTTAATTTCAATTGGAAGGGTATTTATTTTTTGAGACCTTCATAGATGAAGGGAAAAATAAATAATTGTACTTCAATTGACAAGTATAAATTAACTAAACCCTTTCACCAAAAAAATGCAAAAGACAAATATTTTTCGTTCAAATTTTTACAATTTTAAACTTATGAGCACTCAATATCTACAAGAAAAAATGATATAGTTTCAATAAAACTTATTTTGAACACATTATGTTGTCATATGTCTATCATTAATTTTACAGTTCAGTAACATAACAACTATTCTATTGTATTTTTTTTCAGTTGGAGCACCCTTCATTATACACAAACACTACATAGACTATGCCATAACCATATTGAGGCATTCATGTGCAATCCAAGCTTGAGAGATGTAAGAATGATTCTCGTTGATTTTTAAAATATATTTTCTGTTCATAACAACAACAAAAATTCAGCAACCCGTTAATTTTAACCACGCTTATTCACCATTTCAACCCGCATTCAGCAATTGCGGGATGCGGGATTACAAAATATAGAAATTTTATTTATCTCTTTCCGCAATCCGCAATCCCGCAAATTGCGGGTTGCGGGTTGTGGAAACACACAACAAAAATCTTAAATCAAACTACTTCCCGCAATCCACAATCCTCTAATTGTGGGTTATTCCATTCCATTTCATAGCATTGTTTGGATTATTCAGTTTTAACTTAATGTAATTAGTGAAAATTGCTTAAACTACATTACATTTAGAAAATACAGAGATTGCTTAAACTACATTACATTTAGAAAACTCAGATATTGTCAGCGTGGTTATTGCATCCGACGCTATACCTTTCTATAATTTTATGCAACTCGCATGTTTATTGCATCCAACGCTATACCTTTCTGTAATTTTATGCTAACATAGATGCAAATTCATTATAATTCTTACATTTCACAAGATTTTGGGTGTTCCGGAGTTTCAAACCATGGTCGTATCATAATATTTGTTGGTTAAGGTTTGTTTATTTCAAGAGTTGTGGTTAATTTATAGGTAATCTATTCCAAAAGAGTGCTTGCTACAATTTATGGGTAATCTATTCCAAAAGAGTGCTTGCTTATAAGAGCGTTCTTAATAGTCTATGGTTAAACTTGGGTCCTCTTACACTGTAAATAATTCAGTTAAATTTCAGGATATAATGTACTCAAAAGATGAACTGTAAACCATAAACGTGATTTCTACCATAAACGTGCTTTCTACCCTCCTCGGTAGAGTTGTTACGATGAAGCAGTAAATGAAATTGTTTATAATGCCTATAAAGAACTTAGGAGGTAGTCCCTCAGCACTTCTTGTAAAGATATGATTCAGGTTCAAAATCCTTCTGTTTGTGCCAGAAATTGTTCCTAGACTACAAGAGAACAAGTCAACACAATCTCAATAATCTCAATAAAGCAAAATAGGGTTTTTAGGATTTTCAAGGTTTTTTGGTTGAGAATTTTGATGACAAGAGGGCATGCATTCATAAATCCAAATAAATACGAAATCATGAGCATAGAAAGGCTGAGATGCATAACATAATAACCATAATCCAATAGAAACAACACTGAGATTCACCCACAGGTGGCAAGCATTCCAAGTATAAAAAATTTAAACAAGCAATGAAATTACCAGCTGAGTAACTAAAACAAGTTATAAATGAAGCCAGAGAATAATCTAAAGGGCATATAGAGCATATATTTCATTATTCAGTCTTTCAAATACACATAAGAGTCTTTACTTATCTCATAAACAAGTCTGATGACCTCCTCTTGCCAACCAAAAAATCCCACCATCTGTCTTCTTTGAGACTTACATTAATACTATTCTCCAAAATTGGTTAAGTAACTGAACCCTAACTGTTTTTTAGTCTACCCATCGAATAGTTTCATCTAAATAATATTTACAAAAATAAAGTAACTTTCAAACCTAACTAATAAGTGATTATCTTAACAAACTTTACAGATCCTTAGTTGCTTTAGCTAATAAGGCAACCCCTTCCAAGGATTGAGCTTTTCTTCTTGCCTTCAATTGATCTGCCTCCATATCTGCAATCTTCGTCGTTAGCTCTTCATTATGTTGTTGCAGGTCCTGGATGGTTTGCTTCAACATTGTGAATTGACCTTCTGTATTCCTCTTCCTTTTCAATGCTTCTCTTGAAACTGTGATCAGCTCTTGATAATGGCTATTTACCTCCTCCAAATCTTCCCTAAGCCTTTTGTTTGCCATGACTAAGCCATCATTAGTCTCCTGCATGTACTCAACCTGATACTTATATTGTTTTACACTTCTTTGTAAATTCTCTTTTTCTGAATCAAAGGTTTTATTTCCTGCTATGGTTTGCATCTCATTTGGAAGCCATGGAATATTCAATCTCTTATAAATTTCTTCATCTTCTTGCAACAATTCTATAGGTGTTCCAGGAAATCCTAGGTGTTCTTCACTCTCAGCTTTACATGGAACCTTTACATCAACCATCACCTTCTTCTCTGAGTAAGAACTCTTTATTTCACCTTCTTATTGTTCCTACAACATCTGACTTCGTACCTCCAGAAATATATCAGATATTTTAGTATCAGTTAGGATAGACTCTCTTTTTTATTCAATTGGCCTTTTACCCTTACTGTCATCTTTATCATCATTCAATTTTTCCTTAGATGAAGAATCATCTATCACTGTTACTCTTTCTTTGTTCAATTTAGGATTCAACAACTTCTTCATATTCAGTCTGAGTTTATTTCTAGGTCTGGTTTTAGGTCTCCAAACAGAAGCAATCTCCCCCAACATTTTGAGAGTCTTACCCTGATGAGTAACTGAGGAAAACTCAACAACTTTTAGTTTCTTTCTTTTTGACAGTGCTACCTCATCACCATGGCTGTGAAATTCCTGCTCAGTACAAACCCTAGTTGCATGAGTGACAGGGACTTTATTATCATCAAATAGGCATTTCTCATCTTTTGAGAGAACTATGATAGGACTTTGTCTTTGAACTTCAATATCCTCTTTCTCATCTGAAATTGTCTCTGCAGGTACAACATTTTCAACAAGCTCGGCTTCCTTAATATCTGACTGTAAATTCTTACTCTCATTGTCATCAAGGTGTTGTTTAGATTCAAAGTCTTCATTTGCATGATCTGAAACTTCCTCTAATTTAACCCTGTCTTCATCTTTGACCTTTACCTTTTTCCTGAGCTTTCTAATCAAATTCTGCCCTTTATCAGCTTGTCTTCTGTGAGACTGTCCCTCTTGATCATTTTGAAAACCTGACCAGAAAATGAAATACTCCCAAGTCTTTCCGCTACTCTGCAAAACAGTGTTTATGATAAGTTTAATGAGTCCATGATGGAAAATAGACTGCCTTGTATGATTTTGGTGGTCCTTAACTCTACATGACATCTTTTTGAAAATTGTTAACCATCCTACATTTGAAAATAACTCTGCACATTCTGGAAAATTGTCTACCCAGCTTAGGTCAGTGGGCTCTGCTCTATTTGTTTTTCCACTTTTCTTTATATTTACTATGGCTTAATAGTACCTGTCGATATTCCACAATCTAACTATCTTCAAATCATAACACTCTGTCCTAACACACAGTTCATAAATCTTTTGTGCCAAATTACAACAGTCTGACCCAATCACAGAGTTCAGGGAACTCCAACAAGTTCTGCTTTGAATTTTACTATTTTAAATGATGAATACTTTGAATATATTTGTTAATAATTTATTATTCACAGTGTATTAGGTGAAAAACTCATATTCCTCCTTCGAATTTTATCATTAAGGATTTCATCAGAAAAGCCCCAAATTAAGAAAACCCTATCAATGACACGCAGGCTACCTGTTTAGAAGACCAATACGAGCGCTGGAATGCAATCACTTCAATGGTTAAGTGTTGAATTTCATGTTCCACCTGTCTCTAACTGTCGAGACCACTTCAAACAGTCGCTGCTGAAAAGCCCTAATTCCTCATTCA
The DNA here is from genome assembly GCA_001517045.1 of Pseudotsuga menziesii. NCBI lineage: Eukaryota > Viridiplantae > Streptophyta > Pinopsida > Pinales > Pinaceae > Pseudotsuga > Pseudotsuga menziesii. The sequence goes on from LPNX010847112.1 coordinate 227,108, forward strand.
GTTGAAAAATCCCGATTTCTCAGCAGTGTCTTCTCACCATGACCTTCAATATCCTTCGTGTCCTTTAGATAAGGAACATACTCCCGAAAAACTCTGTCTCATTCTACTTCCTGTCATCATTTATCCTGCTCTGCATGCAATCGCCACGATCTACCTCTTATGATGATCATCCACCTGTTTCCATGATAAAACTATGCATGAAACGTATCAAATGCATCAAATGATATGATTAACACCCTGGAGATAAGACACCCGAAAAAGATCTACCTCTTATGATGATCATCCACCTGTTTCCATGATAAAACTATGCATGACACGTATCAAATGCATCAAATGATATGATTAACACCCTGGAGATAAGACACCCGAAAAATCGGACTCAAAAGATGATGATTTTAGCATTCGCGATTTTCTTGAAGCGCTCTAGTGTATCAATTTTGCTCTTGCGCTACAAGAAAGTCCAATCAAATAATTTCACATTATTAGGCCACTAATAAGGATTAAAACTTGGTTTATGTGTTCAATCTCGACTTTAGTGTCATTTATAAAACTTATTTAATCCATATATGCCTTGTAAAACCCTTCAATAATGAAATCAAAGCAAAATTTATAAAAACAGGTTTAAAAAATCAAAATCATGAAAATTAAAAGTTTGAACTCAAAATTATCTTTATAAAACAAAATTTCCTAGAAACAAAAATACTATCAAGGTTCAAAAACATAAAACTAAGGAAGACAAAATCATGACCTAACATCTTCCTTAGCTGCAACGGCAAGGGTAAGGGAAGGTCCTGGTTATACCAATCTTAGTGGCAGTATCGATGACCAACCTTGACAGCCCATGCCCCGGCAAGCTTCAGGTGTCGATTGATATAGGAGACCTGGCAAGCTTCGCGTTTCCTGGGTTTGATACATGGAGTCCAAGCGTCCACTGCATTTGGTAGTTGATACATGGAGTCATCAACTGAGGAGCGCAATCGGGTTCAGGGATGGAGAACGTTGCTTCACATGAATTTGCTTAATAATGAACACAAAGTCAAAGATATTACAATTAAAACTTGCCTGCATACTCTAGATATCCAAAAGTGCCAGCCAATCTCGTTTTCAGATATGCTTTGTCTTCGAGAGCAAGCTTTGCAAAACCAAAATCAGAGACTTTTGCTCTAAGGATGTCATCCAGGAGAATACTTGAAGGCTTCAATTCGTTGTTTTTCCTTCTACGTAGTCGTTTCAACAAGAAATTTCTCTGGTAAAAATGCAAAGCAATTATAAGGAAGGTTTCACTTCCATTTCAATGCTTCGGTTTCAATGGATGGCCATTTCAAATAACTTTGAATCTATAACATTTAAATTGTTTAGGGAAGTAGGTATGTGATGAATATTATAATGTACAAAATGATTTTCTGTTTTTAAAAGTAACTTTATAGTTTTTTTTAAGAGTAAATTTATAGTGTTTTATTTTAAAAGGATATCACTTAATCGTGTAGCATGACCATAAAAAATATAATATTATGAACAATCATATATGTCTTTACGATTTCTGTTTGGATTTAAAAAACTGTTTTGACAGTAATTTTCAGTTTGGATTTTATTTTCAAGGGTTTCGTTCATTGTTGTCAATTTGGATTTCCCTTTTTGGATCTGGTTTTAGGTCTATATAAGCAATGCAAATCTCCAATTCGATCTGGATTTTGATCTATATAAGTATGGATGGATACTTATAAGATCATTTTATATAATAAAAAAGTAAAAAATAGTTGTTTACAGCTTTGTTTTTATGTCCTCTAAGGGGAACATATATGAATGGAGCATTTGTATTAATTTGCCTTTCCCAGAATTTAATTTTTTCAGTTTTCAAATGTTCAAGTTTAAGTTTAAAAAAAATATTAAAACAATTTTTTATGTTCGTAATTTTGGCAAAGTGTGATTCGTTGAGATTGCATGACATTATATCTCAAAAAAATTTGCCAGCCGTTGGCGGTTGCATTACGTCATACAAAGTAATGTCACATTTACTGCTTTCCTTTGTTCGTGAATGTGGTAGACGTCAAATTATCTTGTTTGTATTTATTTAATTTTTTTAATTGATGTAGCTTTTCTAATGTCTACCTCGAATTTCCATTCCCAAGACAAGCGAAGATGGCAGATCACCATTAATTCAATGTGACAGTGATTCAATAAATGCACGAAGCGATTGTGACTCATGAGAGCCTGTTGACGCGATTGGTGAGGATAGTGACACGAAATAGGCTTCAAACTTGAAGCCTCCAGGGCCCGTCACACACCATTTTACACATCATAGAAGACCTTTGTAAATTTTACACTGCAAAAAAAATTTAATTTTTTAGCAAGACCGTCAATAATGAAACTATTAATTATTAAGTAAACTTGCAATAGAAGGGCAGCACTAGAATTTGCCAGTTTAATAATTTTTGGTGAAACTGGAAAGACATCGTGGGCAGTCTCGATACTACACTAGTTACTGGGCCGTAACTTGCATTAAGTTGTAATTATGTTTCAAGTTTAGCCGGTTAAATGGTAAACATTATCAAGTTTCTCACTATTTTTGTTTTAAAAGTCATTTAAAAAGGCTTTAATTAAAAAAGAAAATATATAATTATTAATTACTAATCACAAAAATTAAAAATCAAAATAGCGGGTTGTAGGTTCACTAATCACAAATCATCACTATCCAGGTCAATCAATATTAATGAATTATGTTAATTGTGTTTTTATTTAAAAAAAATATTTAGTTATTTGTTGATTTGGAACTTGGCACTTAGTATTATAAGATTTTAATTCTTTTTTAATGTCATTTCACGAGTAGCTACCAATGGTAGCATTAAACGCAGGCATGACTGGCGAGTTGCAGCAAGCTGGCAATGGTGGCTGGTAGCATTAATGCCTTGGAAAATTTCATTAAGAAAGCTAGTTGGCTCATTTGTGCCAGCACTTGGCTTCTAATTTGGCATTTTGGGGCAAATTTCATAATCTAGAAGAAAACTTATGTAATCTTGTGCAGCCAGGCTCAACCAATCTTGGGTTTTTTTCCGCCAATCCTATGGCTCAGGTTGCCTTCACTGTGTTTTCTTGTATCAAGCAAATCATGCCTCTTGCGCTACGTATTTTTATTGAATCTGTTCAGAGAGAGCCGACCCGCCATTCCAATTTGCAGTTGGCAACTCGAAACTGCCTCGAATAAACCAATTTGCAGCTTGGTTTATTGTTACCAATTTGCAGCTTGTTTTATTGTTAATAAGTGGAGCAAGATGAGAGCTAGCTGGGATTGTGGATCCTGGGATCACTGGGATGGTTTGTAGAAAGCTTTTGGTTTATTTATAGCTAAGTGAAGCAAAATGAAGCAAAATGAAGCCTGATTGTTATTTGGTTATTGTTATTGGGTTATTGTGCATTTATAGGTATGTACAATATTCTATCCATCTAATCATTTAAAGTTTAGATATGGATTGCTTAATATGAACTTAGCGAGTAGTTGTCTTGGGCTCTGCACTGTCGTTGATCCAATGTCTATCTGGATTCTCCGTGGAAGGTTACACTTTTTTAGAGCCGAAAGTTGTGAGGAGGAATGTGGATTAGTAGGGTCAAGGGTTTTGGTCGATGAATTTAAAGGTGGAGGTAGCTCTTGGGGTAGAGTTCCTTTAGTGGTGGCCCTAGTGGGTGAAGATCATCCTGTAGAACAGAAGCTATAGTGATATCTGATAAAATTTCAGTTTTAAAATATTGGGGTCCTTACACTTATTATATAATTTTACTGTATTATAAATTTCACAATATAAAATGGTTTCCAATTATAGAAAAATGAGTTATGTATAGAAGTTAGCCACTTTCATTTTTAAAATATTGGGGTCCTTACACTTATTATATAATTTTCCTGTATTATAAATTTCACAATATAAAATGGTTTCCAATTATAGAAAAATGAGTTATGTATAGAAGTTAGCCCATTATTTTTCATGGCTACTTGTAAGCAAAACCCTAGTTGAGAAGTTTATTGGGAATAAGATGAATTTGGACGGTAATAATTATGAATGTTTGGATTATAGATAAAAACAGTTTGGACGCCATTGTTGGGATAAGGCCCCGACCTTCCATCTCCTTGCAAAGGGTTGGAACTTGGAAGTTCCATTCCTGCAAGATAATCCTTGGCAGAAACAGATGTTTTCTTGAGTTTTCCTGGAGAGTTGTTCCCACTTTGCCACAAGCTCCTTCCTAGAAAGTATATTTTGGGATGGCCTCATATATACACTCTTGTTGAGAGTGCCCTAAATCTTGTAGAAATGGCCTGATATTTGTTAGCAAGCCCGTTAATAATCTTGTAAGCAAAACCCTAGACGAAAAGGCCGTAATTCTTGTACTGAACTCGATTGAAATTATTTTGATTCATCTTAACAGAGACGGTTGGACAGAATCTAGTAGGAAGCATCTAGACGTGAGGAATTAGTCCTCAAAATGATGTTTGATAGAATAAATTACATTAAAATTCTTCAACCGTGTGGTAATATACTAAAACTATACCGTGTGGTAATATACTAAAACTGTAGAATGTAACCAGATAAATTGATTTTATACAAAGAGGAGACTTTAAGAAAATCATCTACCACACGAATGCTTCGAATCACATGTTCATTAACTTGATTATTTTTTTTTTTTTAGAGAAGTTCAAAATAATTTTCCTTGAATCATTGAATTTGATTAAAATTACTTGAAACAATCCTCTACCAGAATTTATTTAGCCGCTGGCTTCTGGTTTACTAGTTGACATGGAGCATTGTCGACTCGGATTTGAACCTCAATTTCACTGTAATCCATGTTGATTATGTGAATGAGTGGGTGATTTTAACACCTGAGAGAAGGTCATCTGAATTGTACTTCTTCTACGGGGGTTTAGCTAAGCTGAATTTGATGGTATTACGGAAAATATTTTGATTGAAACCAAGAATTTGACGGTTTGGCTAAGTTGAATTTGAAGGTATTACGGGCAATATTTTGATCAAAACCATGAATTTGATGGTATTATAGGAGACATTTTGATTGTAAAAAGTGGAATATGATGGTAATCTGTTCAAATGTGTCATGAATTCTGGAATTTTATTACCTAGAGATTTAACTAGATCTAGGCTTTTCCATGGACACTCCATTCATTTCAGGATTCCAACTCATTTCAGGATCTTGAAAATAGGTAGAAACTTGGAGATTTATCTAAACCTCTATATAGTAAAATTCTAAGATTCATGATAAAACATACATACTCAAAATCTGGTCAAAGTTTTATGAAAAATTGGTGATTTCTTTGAATCAATAAGATTGATATTATCACCTTAATCAGGTCAAAGATGATGGCATTTATTGTATTCCACTATCTATTCTTGAGGAGCAACCTCTTTTCTTGCATTGGTGGATCTGGCCTAGATCTTGTTCGAGTTTGGTCATGGAAAATGTAATACTTAAGGCAAAAATCAAATAAATGGAATCCATGCAATTAATTACACAAATTTATTTTCAAACCAGAATCCATAATCAATATAATTATAGTTAGATAGTAAATCTATTTAGTAGATTTAGGTAGATTTAGTCTCTACTTCCAAAGTTAAATAGGAGATCTAGCCTCTCTTTCCTAAGTTTACTACATGATTGACTCAATTAACAATGCTTGCTGAGTGACCTCCAGGTTTGCTACACACTAACTCAATGAACATTGTTTACTTAGTGACCTTGTAGGTTCTTTTAGGTGAGGTGATTTAGATACTGGCTTTCAACTTTTCTCATTATGTTGATAGGTTGTTAGATATTATTTTATATTTTGGATTTGCTTCACCAAATCAACAAGTGTACAACTTTTCTCATTATGTTGATAGGTTGTTAGAAATTATTTTATATTTTGGATTTGCTTCACCAGATCAACAAGTGTACATCAGGGATTCTTTCAAAAACCTTTTATCTTGTTATGCTTAATAAATGTATCTTGATTAAGATTTAAATAACCTTTAATTAAAGAGTGGATAAAGAAATCGGTAACAAATTTGTTTTTGCTTTTTCATATCAATTTTTTTTATTAAGATTTAAATAACCTTTAATTAAAGAGTGGATAAATAAATAGGTAACAAATTTGGTTTTGTTTTTTCATATCAATTTTTTTTTAATAGTATTTGTTTTGTGCTTATATTAACTCTAAGAATTTGTTATAAATAATGGATATAAAATTATATATTTTAGCCTTTGTTTAATAGCTAACTATCTTTGGTTGTGCCTTGTGTTTTTGTTTTTGTTTTTTCATATCAATTTTTTTTAATAGTATTTGTTAAATGTGCTTATATTAACTCTAAGAATCTGTTATAAATAATGGATATAAAATTATATATTTTAGCCTTTGTTTAATAACTAACTGTCTTTGGTTGTGCCTTGTATTTTGATATTCACAGGCCCCACTAGTAAAGTGGCCCAAGTGCTAATTTACTTATTTTAATTGATGTCATAATTATTCAATGTTATTTACTAGTTTGGGATGGATTCAGTTGTGTCAATTACTTGTCAATTCAAGTTCAGTTGTATATAAAACATTTGGGATCTTTATTCTACTTATTACTAATTTACTTATTTTAATTAATTTACTTATTTTAATTGATGATGATTATTCGGCTGTGCTAATTTACTTATTTTTGTCAATTCAAGTTCAGTTGTATATAAAACTCAAGTTCAGTTGTATACTAGCAACAACCACATTAAATTAATTAATGTGTTTGAATACGCCGATAGGTGTAAATTTAGGCACATACTTTTTATATTAATGTTTTTCCCTATAGTATGTGCCTAAATTTACGCCTATCGGCGTATTCAGACACATTAATTAATTTAATGTGGTTGTTGCTCGTAACCAGTTGGCATGTAGGCATATCTTCAAAGTAACCACCGCAGATCCATGTGGTGGAGTGGAGCAAATCCGGATCACTATACTGTGAGCAAAAGCGAAGTTCCTTTAGAAAATCCAGATCTGATGCAGGACAAGAAATCTCATACTGTGAGCAAAAGTGAAGTTCCTTTAGAAAATCCAGATCCGATGCAGGACAAGAAATCTCTTCAGGCTCATAATGAAGACTCCCCTGCAGCGCATAGTACCCCAGCAGATTCAGCCAAAAAGCTCCCACAAGGGAATCTGCATAGTGCAGATCCTCATGCCGACTCAGAAGAAGCTCTCCTTAGTGACGACAAAGATAGTTCAATAGGTTGGATCAAAGTTGGCAAAAAGAACAAAACTGCTCCATCATCTCCAAAGACTACAACAAAGACATTTTCTCCTATAAAGACAAGAAGCCAGCAAAATGAAGCTAGAAAGAATGCATAATACGGACAGCTCTGGGGTGGCAGGCGTGGGGGGGATCCTTTTAGATCCCGGAGGAAACATAGAACAATCCTTTGCCTGGGGGTTAGGGAATCGAACTAATAATGAAGCTGAGTGGCTGGCTCTGCTCCAAGGTCTTCAGATGTTACGGGCAAAAAATTATCGAAAGGTTTTGATTTTTGGAGACTCAAAGCATGTCATCTCCAAACTGATCAACGGCTACCCCTTGGGGGAAATCAAGTGCCGTCGCCTATACAACAAATTAAAGCCTCTGATGCTTCATTCCTTCGAGCCCTTCCATATTCTCCGGATTAATAACATTGCAGCAGATAAATTGGCCAACATTGGGGCTTCTCTTCTGCAAGGTGTCTATAAGCAAGACAGGTATCCCCCCCTCCATAAATATATTCCGTAATGATGGAAAAGATCTCTATATGGCATAACTACTCCCATGTGTTTAGGAATCTGCACTTAATTGGGCACTGCTTCAAGGTCCTCATCCTTGTCCTATGGTTTTTTTTCCCCCTTCCCTCTCCCTTGCCCTTCTCCTTTATCCCCGTTCTCCTCCCGCTCCAAGCCTTCCTTTGTCTTTTCAAACTTCCCCCCCTGCTCGTCCTTTGCCAGCTCCCCTCATTTAACGCCCAGTCCCTTCCTCTTCGCCGTGTGGCCCTCTCCTCGTTCCCTCCACCCTCTGGCTGATGCAGTTTTAATGGCCTTAAGGCCTCGGGTCTTCGACATTTATTCCTCGCACGCCTCTCTTCCCATCTATCTTTATCCCCTGTTTGCCTCTGGTTTCAGTATGTCTCTCCATCCTTTTCCCATTGTGAGCTCTGGCCTCCATGAAGCTCTGCGTCTTATGCTTCAGGTTGTTTCAGGAATCAGTGAAGGGTGGCTCCAAGGCCTCCTGTGGAAGGTACTCCCCCTCACGCGCTCGGTGGTGAAGGAACGGCTGGCCTTTGCAGCCCTTTCTTCTTGTTCGTGCTCTTCCCTCTCGGTGTCTCGGGCTGCAACTCTCAGCTGTGGTGCCTCTGCGTATGGTAAAAGTGGGTGAAGTCTAGTTCTTGGCTGCCATTACTCGGGCTGGCTGGAAGGAACAATGGGCACGGTGGTCTGCCAAAATCTAGGTGCAGGTTCTCTGCTCCAAGAACTTGCTGTTCTCAGTTTGTTTGTGCAACAAGATAGCGTTCCCGATAATCCTGATTGTGCCACCCTTAATCTCCTTGCTCGGTTAAGCATCTCGGCTGCAGAATTCAGAATGGCGCAGGGTGGAGAATTGGCAGGCACAATGGACATAAAAAAGAATCTGCGCAGATTATATGAGCTGCTAGCTATCAATGTCATGGATACTAAAGAAATGGTCGCGGAGGTGAAGAAAATGGCAAACACAGTAAGTTACACTTCCCAGCAGGTAAGTAATAACGATGCTCGCATAGATGATAATGAGAGCAATCTCCGGGAAATTATGGGGAAGGTGGATAGGATTCAGGAGGATCTCCAGCGATTCATTGCAATGCACCAGGCCAGCAGAATCACCGGTGAAGTTGCAGAAATTGTGGCTCCTATGGAAGAAGAATCTGTCGTTCAGCCTCGAATCAATAGAGGCAATCAGTAATCTGCCCCCTTATGATGTTTACATGTTTTTCTGTTTGTTTTTATGTCAGCAGTTCGTAAGGGTATACCCCTCCTGCAGTTTTAGATGTTTTGAGCAAACTATATGTAAGGTTTTTTGGACAGCCCCTTGGTTAGATCTATGGTGTAGCGATTTCGTTGTACATAAGCATCCGATATTATATATTTTGTAATGAATGGCTGTGCACAGCCTCTTTTATATATAAACCCCCTTTTCAGTTTCTGTAAAAAAAAAAATACGGACAGCTAGAATAAATTTCATAGACAGATCCAAGTTTTGTAGGAAATTTCTGTTAGAATTATAGAGCTAGACTTGTAAAGCACTCAGCGGTGAGCTGATCACTGCCAATAATCTGTTTCTTTAGGTCCGATAGACCAATCCGGTCTCAGTGGACGTTAAACATCATCATCATCATCATCATCATCATCAGTAGCAATAATATTATAATATTATTTAAATAATTGTAATAAGAGTATACTTAATTAAACAAAAATATCTCTTAATAAAACAATCTTAATGAAGTGATTTGATTTGATTAATTAACAATGTAAAAATTAATTATTATTAATATATTTTAATTCTAATGTTACATTTTAATTAATTAATTACATTATGAATAATTACATTAGGGATATGTTCTTTAATTAAATTACTATATTCAAAGTAATAATGAAATATTATTAATAATTCACAATAATATTATATATCATTTAACACTTAAGGTTATATCATAATGTCTACGGGACATGAATATTATAGGGAAAAAAATGGTTATATCATAATGTCTGCAAGATATGAATATTAAATATTAGAGGAAAAAATTTCTAGATTATGATAAGTGCAAACATAGGCATTTGATTCATTTTCTTGATTCATGGTTAATATTTGACTTAATGAAGACTATGGTTGTACACAATTTTTTTTTTCTTGAGATATATTTTGATCATGCTCAAAGAAATTTTAAGATATAAAATAAGAAAATAATGTATTTATATTTCAAAATGAAAAAATCAACTCTAAATCAAAATTATTAATTAATATTATGAAAATTTAAAGTCTAAAACATTATCTTTTAGAATTTAGTATAGTAATTTAATAAGATATAATATGTTTCATGATAAAAATCATATTTTATTTAAAACAAATTTTTTTCTCATATATATATATAATTATTTGAAGTCACATCTTTTGTTGTCTAGAGTGTGGTTTAAACCATCTCTTTTGTCAAACGACAACATATATATATATATAAAGAAAATTCTTAAAGAAATTTTCTAAACATACAAAGACGCATTATTTTTTTAAACTAAAACAGAGGATAGATTATAAGAACCGGCAAAACAGCTGCCGGGTGCTTTAACAAACCAGAACAGAGATTCATACTTCCAGAGCTACAGATTGACCAGGAGAGGCTCGACGGCCTTATTATAGATATTTAGCAAAGAAGTAGCAGAGAAAAGGGCGGGAACAGATCGCCATTTCTTCATTTCAAGTCCAGTTTTTCCACAGCCTCTTCCAGAGCTATGAGACGCCTGCCGAAGTCACCGTGGATGTTTGCATCATCTTTAAAACCTACTCGCATTTCAGCCTTGAGACTCTTCATCTTCCTAGCGTTACCAGCTTGATCTTCTCTTAACTTTCTTAGATCAGCGTTCAGTAAGTCCCAGGCTTTATTCGCAGCCTTATTGGAATCGTCCATCGACTTCTCTAGGCCAGACATGCGACCACGGATTCTTCCCAGGGATGATTCAACTTCTTGGAGTCTCGCCTCCACAGACAGACCTGATGAGGATGAGCTCGAAGCCATAGCGAGATACACTGCAGGAGCACACTACCGAACAGAGTAACCTTCAGCGCGATTTCAGCGAGGGGAGCAGAGGCAGAGCACTTCAGAGCAGAGGAGGAGGGAAATAAAAAGAGCTCTGAGGGCGGTTCAGTCTCAGACAACTTGAGAGCAAAATCGAAGGACGGGGATTTCCTCTGCAAAGCCAGATGAAAATATAGGGACAACAGAGATCTGTCAGTCGAATGAGGACGAATGATCCAGCTAGGGGACGTCCCATCTTGATTCATTGCCATCTATGTGCAGGATACCTCTGCATAAACGAGCTCCTTCATTCGCTGCTTTATCTGCCTTAGAGTTCATCTTTCTAAGGATGTGATAGAAACTAATTGAGTTGAAGTCTTCACAAAGGGACCTGATTCGTTTCATAATTTGGGCTAAATGCAGATTGGAGGGTTGCTTTTTATTGGAGATGGCTTGGATTAGAAGTCGAGAGTCCCCGAATACCAGGAGCCTGGAAATACCTTTGGTCTTCGCGATCCTCAATCCTTGATAGAGCCCGCAGAACTCAGCCTTGTTATTAGTCCCATTACCTAGACCCCAGGCATAGCAGTTGATCAAGTTGTCATTTGCATCAGTAATAACTCCACCACAACCGGAAAGTCCCGGATTCCCCTTTGCTGCGCCGTCAAAGAATAGACAGGAAGTAGTCTTTGCCAATTTCCAACTGTTGAAGGCATTCTCATCTAGTCTGATTTCCCAGTTGGCTAAGAGCGCTTTTGAGGGAGTTCTGATGTGATGATTGTGGACAAACTGGGCAAGCCAATGAGATTCTTCGGGCTTGAGAGGGGCGTTGTTAGCTAGTGAGGATTTCTGTTCCAGAGCTTCCCCCACTATTGCTCTGGCTTGAGCTGCTACTCTGGAAGGGAGACTTTCCTTCCCCCTGAAGATTCGACTATTCCTTTCCGTCCAAATTTTCCAACAAATGGCTTTCAGGGTCCAATTCCAGGCTGCTTGAAGGAGGGTTTTTTTAGACAGCAGGAAGGGGGAAAATTGCCCCCAGCTTGAAAGAAGTTCTTGGATAGAGGTAGGGAGAATTATGCCCGGGCTAATCCTCAAGGCCTGGGCCCAGACTTCTTTAGAGAAATTACATTCGGCGATAAGGTGATCCGTTGTTTCAGTCTCCATTTTGCACAGTGAACATCTAGAGGGACCTGCCATCCCTCGTTTCTTAAGATTCTCTCCAGTAAGGATATTGTTGTGGGCCATGGTCCAGCAGAACATGTCTATTTTGGGAATGAAGCAGTTTTCCCACAGGAGTTTCCAGATTGCAGGATTAGGAGCAGCACCAGGGGTAGACTGAAACTTCTTGTATCCTTCAGCGGAGGAATAGGTTCCTGAGTTACTTCCCCAACCTCTTTTGTCTCGAGTTCCTTCCTTGACGGGAGATTTACCTTGGAGAAGGACTAAGAGCAGATCCGACTCAACAGCGAGTTCTGGAGGGGGGATGCCTAAGTCCCAGCCTATCCAAATGTTGTCTTCCCACCGAGACAAGTCCGAGAGAAAGGTGATGCCATTGTTTAACAGCCAGTTTCTAATTTGCTCCACTTCCCTGCAAGATCCAAGAGGGGAATCTCCCAGGATAGAGTCATCCCATACTCTAATGGTTTTACCATCACCCGGGATCCAGTAAAGGTTTCTTCGGAAAGGTTCCAGAGCTTTAAGGCACATCTTGTAAATCGAGGATCCATTTCTTCTTGGGGGGGGGTATATCCAAGCATCTTTTTCTTAGACCAGGGAAGTATTTCTTCCTTAAAGCTTTCTTGCTCCAACTGTCTTTTCCAAAGACAATCTACCAGAGAAGTTTGGCACCAAGGGCTAGATTTTGAGAGGCGAGACTTCTAACTTGCAGCCCTCCTTCAAAGCGAGGCTTTAGTATCTTTTTCCAGCTGATCAAATGGAATTTCTTCTCATTCCCCTTTCCTCCTTCCCACAGGAATTTTCGAAGCATACTTTCCATTTTATGAATGACCAGAGCAGGAGCTAGCATGATGGAGGATTGGTAAATTGGCATACTATTAAGGACAGCTTTTAAAAGGATGGTTTTACCTGCGGTATTGAGCCAATTTGAACCCCAATTTTGAATTTTAGAATTGATTTTATCTATGATGTTATCCCAGTATGCTGACTTGGGCTTGTGTTTGCAGATGGGGATGCCAAGGTAGGGGAAGGAATCCCAATTAGCTGTGCCATCCATTTCAAGAATTCTGGTTATACCCCGGAGCTCTATTGCTGAATAGTTCCAGCTGTATATCTTGCTTTTATGGAGGTTAATTTGGCTTCTAGACACCATCTTGTAGATTTCCAATTCATTCTTAAAATATTCGGCAGAATGAGAGCTCGCTCCTCCTAATAACAGTGTATCATCTGCAAATTGAGCATGATTTATGCTCCGGACACCGTGCACTATTCGGAGACCAGGTAGCGTTTGGGACTCCTGGCAGAGATTGAGCTGAAAGCTGAGAACAGAGGCTTGAATGGCATATAGAAGAGGGGACAATGGGAAGCCTTGGCTGAGACCTCTAGTTGCTTTGAAGAAGCCCGAAGGTCGGCCATTTACTAGAGGGCTAATCCAAGGAGTGTCTACATAACCTTTTATCCAGTTTATAATAGTGGAGGAGAAGCCAAATTTGGCCATAACAGCAAACAGAAACTCATGCTTGACACGATCAAAGGCATTTGCTAAGTCAAGTTTGATGATCATACCTTTCTCCTTTCGCTGGTGGCTGGAATGAATAGCTTCTTGGACGAGGATGATGTTGTCCAAGATTTTCCTTCCCTTGATGAAACCACCCTGATTATCAGGAATAATTTTGGGCAGAATTCTTTTAAGTCTGGAGGCAATGATCTTGGTGATGATCTTATACCCTGTATTGCACAAGGAGATCGGTCTAAAGCAGTTGAAGTTATTGGCACCTTTTTCCTTCGGTATCAGAGCTAGGAAGGAAGAATTGGTGCATCCTCCCAGCCTATTAACTAATTGAGAGTGCCGAACCATTTTGAGGAGGTCATACTTTATAATCGACCAGCAGCTGGTGAAGAATCTAGTGGTGAAACCGTCCGGTCCAGGCACGCTGTCCGGTTTCATAATCAAAAGGGTCTCTTTGAGTTCATTCATAGAAACAGGAGTTGAGAGGAGGTTATTGTCTTCCTGATTAATGAGATTAGGGATAAGATCAAAAGGGTGGGCGTTGGTGTCAATTGGGTCCTCAATGGGGGCTGTGTATAATTCTTTGAAGGAACTATGGGCAGCTTGCTTGATGCCCTCAAAATCTTTGATCAGAACTCCTTTATAGTTGATTTCAGAGACTGTATTGTGGTTTTTCCGAGCCTCAGCCTGCTTGTGGAAAAACTTGGTATTTTTATCTCCATTCATGAGCCACATATTTCGGGATTTCTGCCTCCAGTATTCCTCCTCCATCCTACATGCTGAGAAGAAGGCTTTCTGGAGCTCCTCTTCCTTTCTGAGCATGCTATCAGATATATCGGAGATTTCCATGAGGCATTGGTGATCTTCCAAGTCAGCTTGAGCTGCCTTTCTTTTTGAAGAGGGCGTTACAAGATGTTTTGACCACTTTTTCAGATCTGTTTTGAGTCTTTTTAGCTTGGATTCCCATATGTGGGAAGGGGACCCTTTAATAGGAGTGGCCCAGGAATCAGAGACAACTAGAAGGAACCCCTCTTGCTGGATCCAAAGGGGGCTGAAGCGGAAGGGGATAGGACCGAGGTTAGGGGCGAGGGACAGATCAAGCAGGATGGGATTATGGTCCGAGGTACAGTGAGGGAGGATTTTGGAGGAGGCCAAAAGACCAAGGGTGAGAAAGGAGGAGTGGACTAGGAAACGGTCAAGCCGAGCAGCCACATGACCCGGACCAGCTCTCTTATTCGTCCAAGTGAACTTCCCTCTAGCAGGTTTTATGTCAAGGAGATCCCAGCCAAGGATGATATCCTCCACCCATTCCCGCGAGGAATCCCTGACCAGCGAACCACCTTTTTTCTCACTCGAGGCCAGGGTGACATTCAGATCGCCAGCCACAATAATATTATCAAGATGCTGATGATTGAGAAAGGATTCTAGGTTTTTCCAACAGTCTTTTTTTCCGATTGCAGAGACTTACCGACTGCCCCGAAGGTTTGTGGAGGAGTTTGGTAAAAATCCAGTGGAGCTCATGAACTTCGGCTTCAAGAGTATAGATATTGGAGTCCCAGAACATTGCTATCCCGCCAGAGGCTCCTCTAGAGTTTATAGCTGTTCCAGTGCCTTTTTTCCAGAACTTTTCCCCAGCTTGGAGGGAAGCAGCTTCCTCCATTTTTGTTTCCTGGACAAGTAGAATCTCAGGGTTGTGAATTCGAACCAGATCTTTCATTGCTTCTTCTTTTGATGAAGACCCTAGACCTCTGCAATTCCAGGAGATGTAGCGCATTAATAACAGAGGGGGGAGGTGGCCCCTTTGGAGGCCGGGCCAGATCCTTTCTTCGATCTGGTGTTCATGATACCTTTCAGAGTTTTTTGTGACCCTTCAAGGATCTCTAAATAGGAGGCTTCTTCCCTCTGCTTCTTTTTTGACTTTCGACCTCTTGGATTTTTGAAGGGGACCGATGGGAGACTGCATGAGGATTCCCCTTCATCTGATTCTTCATCTCGATCCGTTTCTAGCAGAAGAGGATCTGCGCTGGAGTCTTTGAGGGGACTAGCTGGATCAGCAGGGGAGACTCCCCTTGGAAGAGAGATTTCCCCCATTTCCAATGGCTCTTCAATATGGGACGCAGCCTCTTTACCTTTATGTGGATTGCTGGTCTGATTTTCTGCAGGTTCGCTAGGTTTTCCTGGATCTTCTTCCTGAATGACGATTGGTGTTGATTTGATGGCTTCTTGGAAGGAAGAGCTCGATGGCATATTTTGCATGTTACTTCCTGACTTTTTTTCATGATTTTTGTTGCCATTTTTGCCCTTTTTTACTTTTTGCCAGCCTTCCTCTTCCTCGTGGGCTTGGATTTGGGGACAGTTTCTATGGAAATGGCCGTGCTCGTGACAATGCCGGCACTTGAACGGGAGCTGCTCGTAATCCAGTTTTTGGTAATGATGCCAGTCCCCTACTTTCAGTTTTACTGCTTCTGATAGCCCAGCTTCTAGGTCAACCTCCACACAAATCCTGGCGCATGAGTACTGTCCTTTGTTCTCCGCTTTGTCTATGTATTTCCCAAGGGCATTCCCCACTTTTTTGAGGGTTTGAGAATTCCAGCAGTGTACGGGAAGATTTGGGAGCCTCACCCACACTGGCACTTCCTTTGGGACATCTACTTCAGCATTGAAGTCCGGGGTCCATTTGTTGAGATACAATCCTTGGGTCCCCATGAAGTACGGGCCATTTCTAAAGACGAGGTCTCGATCTTCTTTGGAAATGAATTCAAAGATGAAGAATCCTCTTCCAACAGGATAGCAGGTTACACTGTTCTTGAGCTGAGGTCGCCAGTTCCTTTGGATCCAATCGTCAGTGGTTTTAGAAGAGGGCCAGAGCCCCATGAACTGCCCAACCAGGCCTCGTTCAGCAAGGGCTAGGGCGATCTTGATGGGCTGCTCGGTAGGGAGATCAATTTCCGGGACAGCATCCAGCTTCTTGATAAATTTTGGAATGGAGGGGGCAGCAGGTTTGAGACCTGGAGCAGAGAGCAGGCGCCTGAAGGCTTCCTCAGCTGAGAGAGGCAAGGAAGAAAAGAGCCCAGGCGTAGCCATGGGGGCGGCCAGAGGGCTAGAAACCCTAGGCTTCTGAAACACGCAGACTCAGAGGCGAGCCAGGGCGAGCCAACGAGAGCAAAAATGTTCTGGATCTTACAAAGACGCATTATTAATGTGTGACATCTTGGGAATTATCCCAATGTGACATAGCCCTTGACAAATATCACAATGTGACATAACCCTTCTTGAATGTCGCTAATGCAACATAACCTGTGATAAACGTCACAATGCGACATAACCCTTATTAAACGCCCAATATCACATTATTAATGTGTCACATATTTGCTTGTGGTTACATATACCAACCAAACACTGTAACAAACCATGACTTAACGTCGTAATGTGATGTAACCCTTAATAACGTCGCAGTGAAATGTAAACCTTGATAAACATCACAATGCGACATAACATTCTACATTACTGTGTAGAATGTGGATGGGTTAAGCCATTTCTTTTGTGAATTTCAATATCCATGAATAAATGTTTCGATCGTTGCGATGAATGTCCCAATGCAACAAAACCATTAAGGAATGCACTATTGAGGAATGTCACAATCCAACATAAGTATTGATAAATGTCGTAATATCGAAACATTGTTTGTGTACACAGATGAATTTTTTTCGCTTTTCAAAAGTAAAAGTCTTAACGTGAAAGAAAAATACATCATTTTGGTCATACTTAACCATGGTTGACTTTGGTGAACCACGTGGCCATAGTTCATAGTGCAAAAAGAAATTTTCTAAACATCCAAAGACACATTATTAATGTGTCACATCTGGGCCATTATCGCAATGTGACATAACCCTTGACAAATATCAGAATGTGACATAACCCTTGATGAATGTCGCTAATGTAACATAACCTGTGATAAACGTCACAATGTGACATAATGTTTATTAAACGCCCACTATCACATTATTAATGTGTCACATATTGGGCATTATCGCAATGTGACATAACCCTTGACAAATATCACAATGTGACATGACCCTTCATGAATGTCGCTAATCTAACACAACCTGTGATAAACGTCACAATGCAACATAACGCTTATTAAACGCCCCTATCACATTATTAATGTGTCACATCTTTGGTTGTGTTGACATATACCAACCAAACACTGTAACAAACCATGGCTTAACACCGTAAT
>LPNX010847112.1:246255-311255 GCA_001517045.1 Pseudotsuga menziesii
TAATCCATGAATGTTGGATCCATCATACAACTAAATTTCAAAGTTTAATTCCAAAAATAATAGATTGGGAAATTGCTCAAAGTGTTTTTCTAACTTAGTTTGTATTCTTTATTTCTTCTATTTGGGTCAACAAAATAACAATTATCAAATTAAACAAATAGGTCAATAAATTTGATATTTTGTTGTCCATTAAGTTTATTAAATTTCAAAATTAATAGATTGAAAAATTCCTAAAAATGTTTTTTAACCTAAATTGTATTATATTATTTTATTATATTTTTTTCCTCTTCTTATGTTATAAATACTTATTCACACTCTTCTTTCATTTCTTCCTTTATATATATATATATATTTGAAAAAGTAAGCTTTATATATATATATATATATATATATATAAATTTGAAAAAGTAAGCTTTATTGTCCATATAATATTTTATTTATATAGTAATTATTTTTACTATTTTTACAAAACATGAATATTTCATTTTATATTGTTCAAAGAAAATATTACTTAATATAACTACTCTTGCTTATGTAGGTTGAATTTATTGTAATAGTACATAATTTCCCATATCTTGAGGGCAGGAACTATGGGAGACTTTCTTATATGAGGGTTGTTAGCTAGAGGTAAAGACTTTATTATATGAGAGTTGTTCTGTAGAGTTAAATTGAACCAAATGTATTTTTTGCAATATACACTTTAACTTAGTAGTGATAATCCTGCTAGAAACTTATACCAAATTTAGTTTCACTATTTTATTAGAGCTTCTTCGCAATAGATCTCCTAAATTTATTTTATGATGTAATTTAGATGTAAAACACATACTTTACCATATATCAATATGTTTAACTAAATGTTTTACTCACAAAACTACAAGTATATAAAGACCTTCTATTCAAATATATTTAGTGAAGAGATTTAGTTTGTAACAACAAAAACAAGTCTTCATCTTTTAGTCACATATCCTTTAAAATAGATTAACACCGTCTATCAATAAATCAACTGTTATATACAATGAGGTATTGGTTTTAGTGGAGTGAATCAATAAGAGAGAGTGCAAGATTTAACAAGAGTAAACCAACAATGATTGGTAAAAGGAATAAAAGAAGAACACATAATAAGAACAGGGTAATTTTTTTTTAAATGAAAATGTCATATTAAATGACATCTTATATAACTTTAAAACAATATTAAATGACATGTTATATAACTTTAAAACAACACAAGTTTTTTTTATTGAAAATAATTCATAATTCTCAATTATTATTAATAATTATGTGAAAATAACCTAATGTTTATATATGGATAATTGTACTAATCAGCTATCCATCAATCAGCTGCTATATACAATTCTATATCGGTCATCTTACTCATCTCTGTAGTGGAGTGAATCAATGAGCCAGAGACTCAACAAGAGTACCCAAACAATGATTGGTAAAAAGAATGAAAGAACGGCACAGAATAAGAATAAGGTATCTTTGTGGATTATAAGTATCTTTATCGATTCCGATTCCAACTCTGCCATGCTTGGAGTACTTGTTGTGGACAACCATAAGCATGTCACTCCGCGAATTCTAATGAAACCCTACCATCAACTTGGAACATTCTTTGCATAGTAAGAGCAAAACGATAACAATGAATGAGAGTAGTAATAGACAAAGGTAAAAGAATATTGAAGTGCGATACTCAAGTGGCAAAATTTAAATACTACAACTCACTGAAGCCGGCCTTCAGTATAGCCAGTGTAGTGTTTCATTGTTCTATTCCAAGGTGGAAACCTTTTAGCGTCCGCTGGCCAGTATATACTGCAGAAGTTGCTAGCATAGATGGACGGTATTTCAACATATCATACTCCACAAGGCACAATTCCATTAGAAAGAAAGATACTGTCTCCAGCTATAAAATCACAGAAAGCTATAAAATCACAGAAAAGAAAGATACTGTCACCAACTATCTATAAAATCACAGAAAAGAAAGATACTGTCTCCAACTATAAAATCACAGAAAGATACTGTCTCTAGCTATAATATCCATTTACATGTTACAACATAAAATAGGGAAATCTTAGCTTCAACTAAATCTAAATATAGAGATATGTTGGGCATAAAGATACTGTCTCCAGCTAGCTATAAAATCACAGAAAAGAAAGATACTGTCTCCAGCTATAAAATCACAGAAAGATACTGTCTCCATCTATAATATCCATTTACATGTTACAACATAAAATAGGGAAATCTTAGCTTCAACTAAATCTGAATATAGAGATATGTTGGGCATAAAGATAACATTGAAAAAATCAAACAAAAAACATAAAAATTGAAGGTGCAAGATAATGCCTTATAAACATGAAAGAGGTGAGACTTACATCCTTATCTGCTTGAGATGCCTTCAGGAATCTATTCAAAAAACATAAGGAGTTGAGACAGATATATAAATTGCAATGTCCTGAGCATTGAGTTAGCCATTAGGGAAATGCATTGATAACTTCTGCATACCAACACTCGTGGCAACCCCCATAAGGAAACACCAATTTCCTTTTTTGTTTTATTTATTGCACCAAAGGAAGAGTTGATTCATATGACTTTTATATAACATGAAAATAAAGATAATCATATGACTTTTATATAATGTGAAAATATTTAATTATAAAGTTTATTTTATTGATGAGTTTTTTTATTAAATGTTTTATATAGAAAATAATTAATTTATTTAATTTTTAAATGATTAAAAATAATTAAACTTAATAAATACATATTTTTAATATGGTGAATTTAGATTTAAAAAAATAGAATAAAATGATTTTATAAATTCAGATATTAGAAAAAAATAACAAAAATCCAAATTTGCTTCCCCTTCAGAATCATTATGAATGACTCTTCAACATAAAATATATTAATTAAAAACAATATTACAAAATGTATTTATTATCATTTTATTCACTCACTTAAACATGAAAGTGAAAGTCAACAAAGGAAATTGATAGTCAACAAAGTTAAGTACTAACTCCCCATATGGAATCAATGTCTTATCGCTCCAGTCATGCTAGACAACATGGATAGACTGCGCAAGTCACTTTACTTTTACCATGGAAATTACTAATTCCTTGCTACATGGAGTGCTACCATACCTACCACCCACACAATGAGACAAGATAAGCTTAGCTAAATGGTCGGAACTGATAAGATAAAATAAGATAAGATTAGAAAGTAGAAAGATAATCTACAACCTGGACACTGGATGAACGAAATTCATAGATCATTCTGGATCTTGAAATGATCCAACTCAGTCTTCTTTATCAATCCCTGACTCTAGAAAACTCCAAGGAATTCATTAAAAGTATGTCCTCTGTATTGAGTCGGATGCTCTTCATCAACCATGGATGGTGCAGGAGCAATAAAGGCATCCCCTGAAGGACTGTAAAATGTAGGAATTGATATGCGTGCAGTGGACGCGTTTGTTACAGCTCGATGCTCAACACTCCTCAATCTCCCATTGCTCAACCTTTTTATTTGTTATATTCAAATCCAACGAGAAACACAATAATTATAATTAAAACAATCTGCAAGTTTTACTAAGGAATGAAAATTATCCACCTAGGGTTTACTAACCTGCAATTGATCTCCCAAATTAACAACAAATGCATTAGCTATAGGTTCTACAGCAACCCACTTTCCATTTTTTAGTACTTGTAGACCACTTACATCGCCTTGCATTAAAACAGTGATGCTGCATGCATCTGAATGGCCTGGTATACCAAGGGTAAGATCTAGATTTGGGCATGGAGGATAGTAATTTATAGCCATCAATTGGTCGTGTTTTCCAAAAATTCTATCTAAGTTCTGAAACGGCTGCCAACAACCTTAAACACAGTTTTCTCTTCTACGTAGAGTACTTGCCAGCAATCTCTCTGTAAAAAAAAATAAAGCATAAGAAAAACAAGTTACAGGAAATTTTTGAAGATTTGTATCTAAAGTTTGTTGCGTCGTACCGACCTGTAGGCTGCAGGTTTTTCAGGCCAAGAAGCGATGACTTCCTCTAAAGGATGACAAGGATGCCTGAGATAGTCCTTCCAATCATGGAATTTTTCTTTGCTAACATTGGTGCTTGTAGAAAGCCGAACCAGCTACCTAGTGTTCTCCGAGTACAGACATGTTTGATCTTCCATGGGCATTTCAAAGAATTCTTTGGCGATTTCCATCATGATTTTCATTACCGTCTCTGGCACGCCATGGTTCACTATCTATACTCAACTGGATCAACATTTTGTGGCCAATAAAATATACAGTCACTCAAATATTGAACTTAAAGCTCAGTCATTATATTAATTCCAGTATATAGTCGATACTCAACCGGATCAACATTTTGTGGCCAATAAAATATACAGTCACTCAAATATTGAACTTAAATCTCAGTCATTATATTAATTCCAGTATATAGCCAACTATTACAGAGCCTATATATTTATAGCTATTGCAATCAGCAACTACCTTAATTCCAGTATAAAACCAACTATTAGAGAGCCTATTTACAACAATTACAGAACCTATTTTACTTTAGTTCCTATATAAAACAAACTATTACAGAACTTATCTACAGCAATTGCAGAAGCAATTCCAGGTGCAATAGTCTATAACATGCATATCTTAAGATTACATAATACCCTTATTATAAGGGTATTTGAGTATGAGAAAGAGCCACAACCTGGTCACATGTTAAATGTGAAGGGTTAAGAACAGTAGATTGTTATAAATGTGACGGTTAAGAACAGTAGATTGTTATTACAATTTAGAATTATTTATTGAGAATTTCAAAAGAAATCCATAATATAAATATTGAGAATTTATTTTTTTCTTCTTCTTACAATTTAGATAAAAAATTAGTTTAATAAACCATTTAAAAAAATAATTTATATTTTTCTACACTAAATTATAAATCTAAAACATAAAAAATTACATAATTATGAAAAAATATATTATAATATTTTATAAACTAACTGAAAATGTAAATTTTATTTTCACAATTTCAAACCCTTGAATAAATATTGATAAAAATGAACTCCCTCAGCAATTTGATTTTGTCGCACTCCATTTATTTTACTAATGTAATCAGAGGATAAAACATAGAAGAAGAGTAATAAGGATGGAGAATTGTTGATAATAAAGAGTCATTGAAGTGGGTACCTGGAAAAACCCATCCTCTTCACATGCCCATTTGATTTCTTGGACTACCCGTGTTCTGTTATGGCCATCGAGGTCTTGGAGATCCACCACGGGAATGCTCCGAGAATAAGAGACTTCAGACATCTGAGGGCGTTCGTGGGGCGGCAGGATATACTTATCCTGCACCCGAAGATTGTTAATTCCATTGGACATTAGCTTCTCAATAATACCACTCATACCATCAGGGGTCTGCTCAGCTGAAACTGTAGACGACATCTTTATTTCTTTTATTTTCAGTAATAAGGCTTAATGCACAGTGCTCTGCAATCAGTTTTCAAGCACACTAAATAGAAAACCCTTATTCCAACAGAGTAAATAGAATATTTGTTTGGTAATTTGATGGTTGAAATGGTCAAGTACAAGACACATCACAGAGTACCAGCCATGAAATAGACAATGGACATGAATATCACGGGATACAGAATATGGGCCACCATATCGCACAGCGTACTGCAGATGTAATACACACTCAGCCTGTACATATCTGCCGTCCTGTCCTTTACAAGATAATATTTCTGGAAGGGGAACACATAAACTGCTCCAAATAAAGAGGAAGATGTCCAGAAGATACAAATGTAGAACATCAACCCCACCTGTAATTTATTTAGTCCATTCCAAGTCAGTATGAGATAGAATTAATAACAACAAAACTATGACTTGGGCTTCGATCTCAATATTGGATTTCCACCACTAAAGACCCAGAAGAATCGCAACTCCAGTGGCTTGAAACAATCGCAAGTTATCGAAGTAGTCTCTGTAACACTCCCTGTATGTCCTCTTTGACAGAACACGAAATAGTTTCACTATCCAATTGCGGGTTATCACTAGTCAAGATTTAAAGCTCCCTGAAACACCGGTTCCAACACACAGTACAGAAACTCAGGAAGATCTTGTATAGATAAATATCTTTCGGATCCCAGCAGCACGGATGAATGAATGATCCCAGCAGCAAGTATCTTGAATTCACAGAGACTTATGCACCACCGCCATGATGTTCAACCATGATCTCATAACCAACTCTTATGTGCGGGACATAAGTCGGTGTAGCTACCACGAGGTCTAACTGTTGTTGCCACGACGTCTAACTGGTACCATAATTCGGTGTACCATAAGTCGGTGTCGCTGCCAGAGAGGTCTAACTGCTGCTGTCACGAAGTCTAATTGCTAAACAAAACATAAACGAAACACTAACAAATATAACATTCACCTTAACGAATCTGACATGTGGCTAGTTAAGTTAGTTAAAATATCCGACGACGATTCAAATCATCTGGATCATACACTTGGCGTGTTTCGCTGGATCTTGATGATTCGCTCAAGCAAGTCCATCCCCCAAAATATCATTGATATAAACGCCTATCGGCATAATAAAACAATTGGGATCTTTATTCTACTTATTACTAATTTACTTATTTTAATTGATGCTGATTATTTAGTTGTGCTAATTTACTTAATTTACTTAATTTAATTGAAGCTTATTATTCAATATTGTTTACTAGTTTGGGATGGATTTAGTTATGTCAATTACTTGTCAATTCAAGTTCAGTTGTATATAAAACAATTGGGATCTTTATATTTTTTTTCCTATTTTTGAAATGTATTGTTTACTAGTTTGGGATGGATTCAGTTATGTCAATTACTTGTCAATTCAAGTTCAGTTGTATATAAAACAATTGGGATCTTTATATTTTTTTTCCTATTTTTGAAATTCATTTATATTGAATATACTAATTTTTTTATATATTATCACATTTTCAAAATGAAAATAATGATTTATTTTTACACTTCAACATTGAAGGGTTTAATATATCAGAACCCTTCAAAGTGAAATATTGAAGGGTTTAATATATCAGAACCCTTCAAAGTGAAATGGGACCTTGCCCTTCAAATTTGATCCCTGGACATGACCAGGGATCAATACTTGGCCAAAACTTATATCTTGTGGAATCAGACATGGAGGCTTCAAATAAATGAAATACTTCATTGAGATTTTTGGTTATTGACAAGGTAAGTGTGGGACAGATATTTAGATTTTCTCACTGGCTGTTTGCCATATACCTCGAATCCTCCTTTTATCCCGAATAAGAAAAAATTAAATTCTGGAATCTTCTAGATCAGTGATCATCAATGCAGTGCGAGGAAATAAGTGTTAGTAATCTTGCAAGCATGTCTATGACTACTGAAGAATAAGGAATTAAAGTGTAGCGGTAGATGAAGATCCTTTGCTTGTGCAAATTCCAGTTTCTCAGTGTGAAAGAAGCAGTCCTTTTCATGGGAAACTCGAATAGATATTGCCATTGCTTAGAAATATTAGGAGAGAAATTATCCAAGCTCATTGTTGTTATATAATAAACATTTCTTTAGGCTCACATAAGTAAGACTGCTTCTAACTCTACATCTCTTGATAGTTTTGATATTATGTTTTACCCTGGCTTTCTGTTTCGTATTACCTCTGTTTTGGTATAATTTGTCTAATGGGAACACATAGTAGGGATTGTTTATGACTGGATCTTGTGCCTGGTACAGTCAAATGGCAATGCAATAAGTATGTGGGTGTGTCAGTGATGAGAAAGACACTTGCACTGATGGGTTTTGGAAAGGTTGGATCACAAGTAGCTCGACGTGCAAAGGGGCTGGGGATGCATGTTATTGCACATGACCCATATGCTACTGTTGATCAAGCACATCCTATGGGTGTGGATTTAGTGTCATTTGATGAGGGCACATCTGCTGCTGATTTCATTTCTCTCCATATGCCGCTGACTCCAACTACAGATAAGGTTTTCAATGATCACAGTTTTTGTAAGATGAAGAAAGGAGTCCGCATTATCAATATCACTAGAGGTGGCGTTATAGATGAGGAAGCTCTAGTGCGAGCTCTTGACAATGGTATTGTTGCTCAGGTATGCATTTTTTTCATTTTGCCTGCTTCTCTTATAATGCCAAAGACTGGATTTCTGCAAGCATTATATTAAATTTTCTGACGTTCCATTATGCCAAATTCAGGCATTTTAAGGGTTTTATCTACAATATTTAAGGATGGATTGATTCTACATGCACACACAAGATTTAGGGTTTATTTACGATTCGGTTTATTTCCACGGCCTGGTCATTCTTGCGCTAGCTAGCACTGTAAAATGGTGTTGCTTCTGGATGATTTGTGTAGGTAGTTTTTACAACATTTTAGCTAAAATTATCACAGGAAGCGAAATTCTACAACCAAGCGAACATTATGATGTAACCATGTTTTTGTTTAAGGCAGATAGATCATATGCATTTGTTGCCTTCGTATCTAATTACTTCTAATCTTTTTGTTGCTTCCAGGTTCTGGGAGATACTGGAAGATACAAGGAAAAGACAAACATTCAATTTAGGGAGCCCTACAACTATCCAAGCATCGAAGTAAAGATTTGATAAGGACTCTATAGGAATAAAGATTTAATAAGGAATGTAAAGGATTGTTACAAACAAGAATCGCAATAAAGATGAATTACACAAAGCCTTCTCTTTTTTTCTTGTTCTAGGAGATACTGGAAATATATACGGTAGAGTTATTTCTGATTTTTTCCATACCCAAAACCATAAGGTAGTAGCTGTTAAAGTATGCCTCACCGCAATGATATCCCATGAGCTGTTATGAGGGTCCGGACATCACAATCACAAAAAATGTAGAAAACGGTTGCAGAGCTCTTGACCCTGTCGAAAACCCATATGGGCGGTGTTGTTTCTTTGAAACTGGGCATTAAACAATAAAAAATCTAGCGTAGAGTTGTAGAGCCTAGAATGCCTAGTTAACAAAGAAGAAACTTTCAAATTCAACTGTAACTGTAACTATGCATCTCTGAGAGCATTAACATTGGAAGCCAACATTGGATTGATTGATATGTCTTCTTTCCAATCCCGTAGGTTAGAGCAATATTGGATTCACCAAATGGAACTTATGTTGAGTTTTCCATGGTGACATGTTTGTGGACTAGTTCAGTATATCGAACTTGTACAGAATTCCACGTGTCATTGTTTCAAATTTGGGGTATGAAACGTGCATCATATAAACTATAGTATGCGACCTATATGTAACATATTTACTAAATTCGATTTGGATCTTCCTATCCCTATATTTACATTTCTCCCTAGGTCAATTGTTTAATACTCGATTCTCGAAGAGGTTGAAACCTTGTTTTGGATGGATCTTATCTCTGAAAGTATAGAGAATATGAGCATAAAACTCGCACACAAGGTACATAAAGATTTCGTATTCATCTTGTCTAAGTTTTTGCTCCGATACTTCACAAGAATCGATTTATAGTGAAAATTCCAAGTTGACCAGATTTTTCCTTCTAGGGTTTTCAACCATGAAACCCTAATCTCTAGTAGTCGAAGCAGTGCTTCGGTTGCACACATACTTCTTTTAGGGTAGATATGATACCATGTTAGATTTTTCATTTTAAGTCAAATATATTAAATATTTAATCTAATGTAATAGGATCAGTGAAAGATAGATAAGCACAACACAAAAGAAAGACACAAAATACTATATCCTCGAAAACCGCAAGGGAGAAAACCCAAAAACTTCTTGTCTATAGATTCGTCACTTAGTACAATGTCATACCAATATAGAAAACCAAAATATAAGATGTATTGTGTTGCTTCTTCTTCTCCGGTGAATTTGTCTTTCTCACTCTAGAAGCAAACTTTATTTCAGTTGATGTGTGTCAAAATGAGAGAGGGTGCCTCCCTATTTATATTCTTCAATTGTGTGACCTTTTGGTCCAACACGGCCAAATTCTGGACCTTATTGTGCCAACATCTCCTAGGGAGCCTCAAAACTACATTTTATACTTACTCCTTTGGGGACTATTTCCCCAACTTACAACATAGGTTTTACATCGACTCTTACATGACCAATTACATAAATGACATTTCTGATTGGAGGGAAAACATCCACGAAAGAAGGTACAATAAAAAGTACAATAAAATATAATAATACAAATTATATAATGAGGAATATATTCTGAAGTTACATTATCAACGACATGATTAACTATGAAGGTTGAATACATGGGAGCTACTCATGCATGCAAGGAATTTGTTTGGCTATATAGATTTTGTTCAAATGTTGGGTTTGGTCAGGATATTGTTAGATTGGATTGTGATAGTCAAAGTGCAATCTTCCTCGCAAAGAATCCAATATATCATTCAAAGATGAAACACAGTGATCTTCAATAAAAAAAAAATTGAGGGAGATGGTGGAGAACCAAAAGGTGTTACTGGAAAAGGTAGACATGGTGAAGAATGTTGTAGACTCATTGACCAAGTTGTTAAGCACACGGATGTTTTCTTAGTGTATTGAATTGATGGTTTTGTTATCCCTAAGAAAATGAACTTAAGTTTTGAATCTCATGTTTATGCAAAGATTACAACAAGTGGGAAAATGTTGGTAATGTCATATTTTTTTCATGAAAATACACTGGTAAAGTCAATAGTCGACTGGTATAAGTCAATTGGAGTCAAATTTGATAGATGACGAAGATTTAGTCGACTAATCAACTGTAATAGTTTTTTCATCAAAGGAAACCAATTGGTCGACGAAAAAATTGAAGCTCAATGGGAAATCGACCAAATTTGACCTAATCAAGTCGATTGTAACTGAATAATTAAATTTTGTTAGAAATTTATGGACTGTTATTAATGAGCGGTTCATTGTATTGCATCTATAAATAAGATGTAATGGGTATGCAAGATGCAATGTAGCAAGTTTGATGATCATGTAACGAAGGGTGATTTGTAGTCTATCAAA
This sequence comes from Pseudotsuga menziesii, assembly GCA_001517045.1. NCBI lineage: Eukaryota > Viridiplantae > Streptophyta > Pinopsida > Pinales > Pinaceae > Pseudotsuga > Pseudotsuga menziesii. Next base: position 257,273 of record LPNX010847112.1, read on the forward strand.
TCACAATTCTAAACACTTATTAAGATTGTTTGATTAATATATGAGTGATAGTCTCATTGGTTTGTTGGTTTTCCCCTAGGAGAAGTGTTTCCAGGGTAATTGCATAGTGTTATATGTTGATATGATGTGTGTCATTGGTCTATGTATAAATGTGTTCAACTATATTAATCAATTTGCAAACCTATTGTAATCAGTATTAGAACCAACAAAAAATATGTTTTGATCTTAGATCGTGTCTTAGTATGAACTGCCAATCCATGTCCAACACATCCAGGTAAAAGAACACTTGGTTGCAGTGTTTTGAGTAAACATAAGGCTCCTTTTTCATCTTGCATATTTTCAAATTTGATAAATATTAGCCCACTATCATGATATTCATTTACATTATTTTAGTCAAAATTATCCCACACTTGCACATAAAAATAACACATTGGAAAGATGAGAAGTCCAATTGCATGATCTCTTGTATCTTTCCGACATAACCTAGCTTTCCATCTAATATGTTCCGATCATGATGGATTGCATGAATATATTGGTTGAACTTGAACTCCACTCCATATTCAAATGTGATACATCCATCATTGGTATCCTTGGAGAAACAATTATGTCCGCATGCCCACATAGATGGGAAAATTGCACCAAAAAAATTCAAAGAGTTATCATTGCCATAAGTTTAGTAAGTTAAACATTAATAAAAACATAATACATGTTATAATTTAAATGTGCAATATAAAATGAACAATGTACACGAATATATTATTATAGAGTTGTTGCACCCAATACCAATGTTTAGTGCTTCCTCTTCACCATGCGGGTATGACTGAACGCATAGTATTTCTCTTTAATCTAGTCATTCGCCCAACTATTGGGACATATTGTTGGCTTATTTTATTTTAAATGATAAGGATAAGGTATTCTTCTACCATTCAACCATTTGAATTATTTCCTATCACTATCACATTTCCTTCTATTATCTTCATACAACATGACCCATGGTTGTGTTTCCTTTGCATTGTAAAGAACAAATTTATTGATTGCATCATTTTTTGCATTCGATGATGTGTTCACGAAATGGAAATGATTAGTATGAGATCAGATATATATTATAAATTTCATTATAAATAGTTACTCCAAGAAAATTGACAAAATATAAGTGGCTTACTCTTTATCATATATCGTTTTCCTTTTGTTTGGAGTAGCTCTCCTTCCCTCTTATCCTATTGTCATTGGTCGACCCAAACCACTCCTCCTAATGTGTCTTCAATTTTCTTGATGTATTAACTAGTGTAGTAGAACAACTCATATACTATGTACCCATCTTCCACATACCCATCAGGTTTTACCTCTGTATATCAAACCCCTTCAACCTTTTTATGTACCTCTCTAAGAATAACATCCAATGACATGAGACCATGTACTTTTATATTATTCTCTTAGGAGCATAGCGTAAATTGTAATGATTTAAACATGAAGGTTATGTGGGTAGAACATAGAGATTGTGGATAGAGTAGTTCTTAGGATATATACATAGCTTGTCAATAGGGTATTGTTGTTTGGTGGACAACACTGACTAGCTAACCCAATGAGGCAATGTGAGCATTTGGCCTTTTTCATGGCATCAAACATCTTAACCATAGAATTTGGAGGTTACAATTCCTTGAAAGAAATTGTATTACTATAATTAATTATGTTTAGGTTTAAGTTATGTAGAAAACACAATAAAATTGTATGGTGTTTGTAGTTATACCATCTCCAAAGGGATGAAGAAGTGTGTTGAAGTTAACTCAGACGATGACAAACGATCTCTTTGCAAGCATTAGCTCCTCAATTATCCTTAGATGGAAAACCTTCTTAAGTGATTAAAATGTTCAAATCATAACTCGAAAGAACACCAAACTACAACTTCCCAACAGAGTTTTCATTAATGGTGCCATTTCAGTTTGGCTTTTTGTCCCTCCACACCAACTATTTAAATTTACAAGGGATGAGTGAATGAGATTGGAGGTATATATCTATTAAATGCTTGGTTTGTTATTTCTATGTGATTTTTTAGTTTTCTAGGGAGGGAAGGAAATTTGTTGATATTTTTGTTATTTCTTGGTTTTGCTTAATGTAGTAGTATGTGTCATCTAGTGGAAACTTGGTACAGATGGACCATATTGCAAATGGGTCACACCTTAGAAACTACATTTATCTTCTTTGCATAAATGTGAGCATGAGTTATATTTATATGAGATTGTCTCATGTCTATGTTTAGATATTGTTTTGTTCAATTCAATCCAAATATCCTAGGTATTTCCAGACATGAAGTACAAACCAAAACGTAGAACTAATACTACAAGAAATCACATAGATGCATCTAGGCCTATTATAGTGCACACTCTCGTGGATGTTCCAACAATCAATATTTCCATAAGTGCGGAGGATCCTTCTTACATAGCCCTTCTTCCCTCGATATTTACCATTATGTCAGAAAATCAAAATATAACTTCTACTAGTGTAGTCCTCAAAGAGGCTAACAACAACAATAATAGTGGATTGAATATCCCACTTGCAAGAGGAGGTTCATTACTCACAGTAGCCTTTGAAGTCCTTGTCAACCATTTACTGACACCCAAACTAGTTTTATATTTTGTTACAACCAGCAATGATCTCATATGCAATACAATGAAATAAATCAAATCTATATTGCACTACGCATATATTTGAATCACACTATGTAATCATCATAACAAGGGTTAAGGAGGCGATATACAAAGAAGGCATTTTCGACAACAACATTCTATTGATTGTTATCCCCATAATCGTATAAAATAACAACATATGTTGATAACAACATTCTATTGATTTTTATCCCCATAATAATATAAAACAAGTGGAATAAGCAACAAAGTTGCTTAGTACCTGCCTCCTAAGAAGAGATTGAAAATATATAGCAATAGGATAATTTTGCTATAAAAATATATGATAAAACAAATATAATTACAATTTGAAAGAAATTAAAACAAAAATGAATTAAAAAAATGTCCATTTAAATACGATATAGGTTATTGCAATGTAGCATAAAACAAGCATATTGAAGCTTCCTTACATACTTCTAGTAATATTCTTGACTTATGTTATAAAAATATGCAAGTTTCTTTATAAAAAACAATCATATCCAAACCTTTAAGCAAAGTTTATGAAGCAAAGTTTACACTCAGTAGATCACTTAAAAATATGATATCTTCTACGTAGAATACAACAATGATCATATTTTTGTTTTCAAACTTTATGTATAAATTAGTGTCAGTGGCCCCTCTTCTATATCATTGTTGTTTTAAATACTGTCCAGTTTTAAGAACCATGCTCTTGGATCTTGTTTAATGCCATAGAGTTCCTTCTTAAGTTTGGAATTGTGATTGATGTTTAAATAGAAGCTCAATATTTTTAAATAATTTGGAATTATGATTTTATTGATTTAAAAAATTTTATAAAAATTTGAAATATTAAAAAATTGTTTAAATGTTATAGTTTTTAATTTTTTTGGTATTTTGGTAGATAATCATATTTTCATTTACAATTAACTCTAGTCTAATTCCAACTAAATTTTGACCAAATCTGGGCGGAACAATTCTTTAAAAAATATATATTGAACTTGAATAAAAACACATATAAGATACAAAGCAATCTATAATATTATTTAATGCAATTGTTGTCTTAATAAACCATTCCAAAAAAAATATTAGAAAGAAAATTGCTATACTCCGAGGCAGGTTCAAATTTCACCCAGTCACATGTTATATAACATGTATATATATTTTATTTAATGCAATTGTTGTCTTAATAAACAATTCCAAAAGAAAAAATATTAGAAAGAAAATTGCTATACTCTCAGGCAGGTTCAAATTTCACCCAATCACATGTTATATAACATATATATAATCAACGATTTTGATTGTTACTAAATAGCAAGGCTAAATATATTCCACGTGAAAAAACCCATATATTTACTACCATTTCTGTTTTATTTTTAACCTGAGACAAAATCAACTGAACCGAAGAATGTTTTCTGTTTTTTAATATTATTGATTGGACATCAAACGAGTCAACAGAAGAGAAGAATGTTTACTGTTGTTTTTGTTTTTTATCATTAAAATTATTGAATGCACATAAAACGAGCGAGAAAAAAATTTCGCCCAATGTTTTTGATGGATGAAATATATTTACAATCAAAATACTTTGTATACTCTCAAACTAATGTAATTAGTTCCACGCAGTGTTGCTGAATTGTCCTGCTCTTTTTCAAAAGTTTTTATTTGTGTTTGTTTCAACTTACCTGTGCCAGAGCGACGACGAAGAAGAAAACCGAAGATTGCTATTAGGAGACTGACGTTTGCTAAGCGGCCAAAGATTCCATGGCAGGTTTGAAGATGGTGAATTCCTGTTATCGAGAGTCAGCTGGCATGGTTTTGGGGTGGCATGAGGAATTTCTAGCATGCGACGGGCACAACTCCTCGTAATCGGTCCTTGCTCTTTGAGTACAGAGTAACCCCAATTAGTTGAGCTTGGAGGACTACTTAAAATTAAAGTTGGGGAATACTGAGATTTTCCAATTCCTGACAATTCGCCGCGGTGTCTTGAAGCGGGAGGCTTTGGAGTACGGCCTGCTTTATCAATTTCTCTTTCTCTTGTCAGGTTTCTACTGCGATTCGAACAGCTGACTTGTACTCGTTCTCTCTTCTCTAGCAACTCCCACAAGAAGTCGTCTCCAATTTTCTCTTCAAAGATGGGCTTTTCCAGTTGGCTCATATGTGGCTGCAACACAATTGTCTACAATGTCATGATTTATAAAACAGAAACCCAAAATAAGTAATTTGCCAACATAAGACTAGTTAAATAATGACCTTCTCATGTGTTAATGACGGTGGAAAAATATATTTATCAGCTTTGGGTTGCAGAAGGTGCTTCAGTTTGACATCGAGGAGCTTCATGAAATCTGTAGCAGCTTTCTCCTTTGCTTCATGAATTATGTTCGTCGTTGCTTCTACTTATCTCGTTTATCCAGTTCACAATTTGCTCTGCTGTCTGTAAAATAATTGTTTATAATAGTCACCAAGATCCTGTAATTAGAATGTAAATATTGACTGTGACATGATACCTTGTCAACTGTGACCATCTCTTTGGTGCTCTCAGCATGTCTGTTATTTTTGTATTCGACCATTTTCTTCAACTCGAAATTTTCTTCCTTCAAAACCGACAACTGACGTTTATAATCTTCTGACTTCTGGAAGGCCTCGGCTCTTTGTCCGTTTATTAACGTTAACTGTTTATCTTTGGCAAGCAAAGTCTGTTTGATGTCAGAGCTTTTGGCGTGAATTTCTTTAATATCCGTTTTCAGTTCTTCAATTCGCTTAGACTGAGTTTTAAGACGTTTGCGGAACTTCTCGGTCTCTTCTCCTTTCTTTACCAATGCGTTACTTAGAGAAATATTTAATTGATCTTTCGCGTCCATGGCTTTTCTCAGAGCTACCAAGTCGTTCATTGTCTTTTGCAGATCATTCTGCCAGCAGTGACGGAATATGACAAATAAAATCCATCTGCAATTGGCCGACAAGAGAAATTATGCCTTCAAAATTTAAACGCAATAAGCTGAACGTTCAAATTCAGACTTTGAATTATAAATAACATAATAATAAAATAAATGTTGATGTCATCATTACCATGTGTCAAGTGAAAACCAGATACCAAACTTCAAGGCTGACATCACTCTTGGTTGGCCAATTAGAAGTTGACAAAATATCAAATACAATTATTTTTATTAAAATTTAAAATATTTAAAAATTGGTATTTTTCATATTACAAAGTTAAACTTTGGAATATAGATTTAATCTTTTAAATATGTACCAATATGCACCAATTAATAACAAAAGTCAAAGGGGTTTGAATTCAAACGATTACAATATACCTGCTGAGGCAGGTATAATAACATCATATGTTGATATAAGTTTAGTTAAGTTATAATTTTTCCATTTCACTAATAAAATCATTGTTTATTGAGTCTTTCCTTTAATTCATGGGATGATAATGAATAACCAAACACTTTATAAGCAATGTAAATTATCTATGAAAGAATATATTTTCAAGTTTTTGTTGTCAGATAAAAAAAATTATATCACCATAATTAAACTCCATGTTTCATTAAGCTTCAGTGCCCGTTGTGTATAACAGATTATATCAAGAAAATTGTGTTCATTTTACTAAAAAAAAGTAGTTGCTAAAGCTTATTGTTATTCTACTCTTACTTTTTCCTTTTAATTTATCCTTTGAGCTTATCACTGATTGCATTGTCACATACATTTAAATGGATACCAAAAGCAACTAATAGAGCCCATAATTTAAATTAAGTTGCAATTTTGTATGTTGAAATTTGTATTAAATTTGCAATTATAAGTTTAAAATTGTATTTTTGTGTTGTTTTTTAGTTAAATGTAAAATTAGAATTATAACATTAATAATATGATAGCTAAATAAATAATAAAGTAGTTAAAATTTAAGAGTTATGTCATGTTTAATTTTATGTAATATTGAATTTCCTATTACTTTTATAAGCATATACTATTGTAAATAACTTCTATTCATACCTTTTTATTTTCAAAAACCATTTTTTTTTAGCTTAAACAAGATTTACATTCTTATCACTTAGAGATTCTTATGTAAGCTAAACCAAATTTAATTAATCTTATGAAACCATGTATGTTTGTTAGATGCAACCATGTGGCAACGGCGTAAGAAATTTTGCAATGGCATATCAGAAATTTGTTTCCAACCTTTTATACTTTCAAAGCAAATATGATTCTTACACATTCATTTGCCGCTAAACAACGCATGCTCTCTCGAGCATGTTTCTTCGTTTGAAAACGTATTTTAATTTGTCAAATTGTGAAAGTTGCAATTTAAAACGTGTGGCCTATTAGCTCAGCTGGTTAGAGCGTTGTGCTAATAATGCGAAGGTCGCAGGTTCGAGATCTGCATAGGCCATTATTAATTATACCATTCGGCTTTTTCAATGGATTCTCTGTTCTTTTCCTTCTTTGAACATCTATAGAGAACTAATTTATTTTAAAGATTTGGGTTCCAGGTACCCTTGTTTTTCTTTTGTCAGTATCACCGGTAGGTTGCAATCTTTTGACGATGTCATGCATAGTGTGCTAGTTGTTCAAAAATTTCATAGTTTTATAGAAATCATATCAAAACAAATATTGAAACATTTGTTATATCTATTAAAGTTTAGATCATGATTCATACATTAAGTTGAATATGGGGCTTTGTCAACCGCTACACGAACTTCTTTAGTTGTAGTACAAAGTACCTGTAGTAGATTGGCAACGTTGCTTAGTAGTTATGTATGTCGTTTATTGATCTTGTTGCGGTTTTGGTTTGAAACCTCTTCCATGCGATCTGAGAGCAAGTTAAAAAATCATTTGTAAGATCGATGATATTAGATGATCTGTCGACCAAGTTCCTCTTCTTGAGACTCATCTCAGTCTCTTTTGAATGCTTTCTCTTATCCCCCAACTCCAAATCTGTTGGGATCGTGCTGGATTCATTATGACTATTGTAGGGAGAGCTCCTTGGGTTTTCTACTAGTGGATCCCCCCTGATCGCCATTCCTCTTCTTTGTTGGGTCATCCTGTCATGGATCCTCTTCTGTAGAGAGTTGATCCTATGCGACATGTACCTTCCATTCTTCAGGCCAATCCTGAATAATGGCCTCAATTTCTTTTTTGGTTAGCTGAATTTGTGTTGCTAACCATTGGTTATGGGGGCACTGTCGAGGCTGCAAAAATATATGGTGTGCCCCAACCGAAAATCTTATAATGTTCTAAAACCACTTGACGATTTCCTCCGTTATTCATCAATGCTTCTTAAAAAAATGTCGGATTGCTTCAGCTTATAGGTAGAACTCAGTATTGTTATCCTTTTGTCTCTATGGATTCTCCTTGTCGAACTAAATATTTTGATATATGCCTCCTTTACATGGCACGAGGACATCTACTCCTTGTTATTCTGGTAGTTCAGGCCATGCGACAAATGATTTTAGAATTAAAATCCATGAATAATGAAAGGGGTTACCTTTATCTTGTGCATCAGCGGCATCGACTAGTAACTCATTCAACAAATATGTTTCCCAGTTCATCTAGACTCCGGCTACACACTGCTCTGCCAGAATATCATAGAAATTTCGATGATATTCTACGACAAATATGTCTTCTTCTAATTATACAAGCTACAACAATATTTCTTTGATGACACCGACAACATTCATTTCGGTAATCACAGTTATTCTTAGAATGGGTACAATATATTCCATCAGCAGGACAACTTCTTTTCCATACACTAGTCGAAATGGATGTGCGATATGCACATAATACTACAAGGATTTTCTGATCCCAATCATCTCTTTGAACATTACAGATCTTCATCAATGCATTCTCCATAAACTTATTGAATGCCTCAGCAACACCATTTTCTTGTGGGTGGTATGGTATTGTATTTCGCTGTTAAATTCAAAATTATTTATTTAGTTTGTCAATCGGCTAATTGACAAAATGCGTACCTTAATCACTTATTAAAATATTCGAGCATCCAAATATATTCACAACATTGTCAAACAAAAATCTTGCAACGGTCGCAGTAGTACAATCTTTTACTGCTTCTTCTTCAACCAATCTAGTCAAGTTATCTGTCGCAGTGATAATGTAACGTGCGCTTGTTCTCTTTCCTGGTGGATTAATAGGTCCAACAAAATCAACAACCCATTTTTCAAATTCTTGTAAAGTTATATGTGGTACTTTTTGTTTAGGAATAAACACCCTTGTAACCTAGGGTTTGGGGTTACCAACTTACTTCTAAAACTTGCATACAATTAACTTTATCCAAGTACAGAAAGAAAATAGGAAGAAATATTGGACTCACCCAATTACCGATGATTGATCCAAGCTTGATATTCTTCCACTCTGCTTCTCTCCAAAGCTTTAAGGGATGCACCTCCTTCACCTACAAAGAGCAAATTCTCCAAGTACAATCTTATACATGTATATATGATAGGTTAAAAAAACAATATATATAGTTCTTAATCAAATATATTCATCAACCATAATACATGAAAGAGACTCAACACAATGTTGGAAGAAGAAATCTCTTTATTAACAATCACTAAATGAGATAAGTGTACAACCCAACGCCTGAGACAAGGACTCCTCTGCAACCAAAGGATTCTGAGTTCTGCTGCTCCAAGACTTCTGAAGATATACCACCATCATAACTTTGCTCTCCAAAATTGATTGATTAATGCCCTCCCCAAGGCCTCTATTTATACTTTGGGAAATAAAGTGGTTTCGAAGGTTGAGGAGGTTGAGATGGTTGGGGTAGTTAATGATTAGGGCCCAACTAATCTCCATTAATCGTGATTTATATGTTTAAATGTCGAATGGAGATGTACGTGACTATTAATATAGGAAACCCGCGTATGACACACGAGTTGCTTAAAGGAAACCCGCATATGGATCTGTATGCGGGTTGTAATGGAGATAGTCTCGTACAGTACGCGAGTTGTCAACATGAATAGTTGCGTACGTACACGATTTTCAATGAAGATAGTCACGTACGGAAATCAACACTTAGAAAAATAGTATGGTAAGCTGGTTTAAGGATAAATGCATCTCATGTCATGCCCATCTATAGTGTTTAGGAAAACTTCAATCCTACAGTGTCCTTTTGTGTATCAACATAGGGAATGTCGGCACTTGGATGGAGAAGTGCCATTTGGGATGATAACAGATGCCCCCTAATGTGTGAGGTCAGAGGGAAGTGATGGCGGGAATACATTATAATCATTATCTTTGGAGAACTCAGAAATCCATTGGAGCAAAGGTAGTACCTGAAACAAATACATAATAATGTCATATACAAAGTCATATCTGAGGATGCTATGTTCAATATACTAGAACACTAGCTCCTTTACAATATTTGAACACATCATATAGTATGGGTACAAGACCACATATAATACAAAGGTGGATCGAAGCCACAATATACAATAATGATGAATCTTCAAAGATCTGGAAGCTGTGTAAGTAACCACAACATAATCTTGCGCAACTTAGTCCATGAATGTGAAACTAAGGTTTTCATAAAAAATCCCAAAGAACCAGTACAATCCAAGCCATGTGAATAGATGTTATTGAAGTCAAGCATGGAGCGGATTCAATAGATTGTCAATCAATAGGTGATAATCGACAACTGAAGCAAAGGAATTCACCAATAATGAAAGTGAATCCTGAGGTACGATCATCAAAACTCTAGGCCTTCGTCGTTAGGAAGTGCTGATGCGGAACCATACTGTGATAAGGAAGGCAATAGATCCTCCAACGGATCACAAGAGTGACTAGGAACTGGGTAAAAGAAGGAAGACACAAGTAGTAACAGATACGATAATGATGGAATCAAGATATAGATCAGACACAGGGTTAAGTCCTTGAACAGTGAGCATGACACAGAGATGACCCAAGGCATCTTTTAAATTTATAGATAGTACAACTAGACTTATCTGTTATGTAGGAGACATGATCAGATTACCCAGGTAGAACTGACAAGAGGAGGAGTAAGAAACTCGAAGTAATTGTTGAACTGAAAGTGAACACTGAAACATGAGTATCGAAAAAAATGGAGAGTGTTATGTTCAAGGAGGACATGCTGCCACTAACTAAGAACCAAAAGAAAACTTCTTCCTTACCTTCCCTGTTAAATTTTAACGAGTCCAGAAAAGTCAACTCGAATCTCTCTTCATTTTTTGACAAGCTTGAATAGAAGAGGGAATAATGCTTGATAGCGTCATTGATTTGTGGATTTTATGAGCCTGAACTAGTATGCTTGGTGTTTTCAGATTTAGAGAGTCTGAAAACTCCAAAGAATACTCTAGGGGGGGTCCTTTTTTGTCCAATTTAGTCTCCTAAGGCTGGAAAAGTATAAAACATACCACAGAAGAACTCTCTTAACTTCCGTAGAAGAAAAGGTGAACCTTTTTAGTACTTAGTTAGGGAGGTCCGAAAAAGGTTAAATTACCACCTACCCAACACTCCTTCGAGAGCAGCATATAGCTTGAGTTTAACGAGTGTGACGGAAAGAAAGATCACTCGGAAAGATCCATTTGAGTACGAGAAATGGGGCTTACATCAATAAACTCGATGCTTTGTTCTTGGTGTTTAACGAGCATGACAAAGACATAAAGTACACTCGAAATATTTTTCATGTTTAGGTCTAGAGCATGAAAAAGAGAAAACTGAGCTCATACCGGGTGTTCCTTTTCCGTAAATTTAGTCCCTTGGGTCCGGAAAAGTGATAAACCTGTACCTAAGAATACTCTTCTCAATTTCGTAGAAAAGAGAGTGATCATTTCTCGTATTATTCCACATGGTCCGAGAAAGAGATAACCTACCACCAATGTGGATGCCCATTCATGTATTCTTAACGATCTTGAATGAACAAGTTTACTCGACAGTCAAATCTGTTTTAAGGAGTTAGATCTGGGCCTAAAGAAACTCCATAAGGGTGGGGAGTCCTATAAAGAGATAGCTTGTAAAAAGAGACCAAAATGAGGCTCAATTTGGCGTGAAAAATAGCTAAAAAAGATTCCCCTAAACCAATGACAGCTGTAGTATGAGTATCAAAAGACAATAAATAGGTTCTAAATGTATCCTGATAGGAGGAAGGTCCTATCCACGGAAGAACAATGGTAAAGACAAGGAGCTACTGGTTAAAAATACCATAGTCCGTGGTCGAAGTGTTAATGCTAGGATTAATATGGAGTAGGTATAGATGCAAAATGCATGTGAAATGACCAAAAACCATCCAATATGAGCAAAAAAACAACTTAGAAATGGCGATAAACCTGTTGCATGGAAGAAAAGAGATGGTATTAGTTAAAAAATTATGAACTATAGGGAAAAAACCCACTTTAGAAATAAATTTTCTATAAATAGTTCAAAATATAAATAAAAACTCACCATTTTGATTTTTAACCATAAAAGACAAGTTTATACCTCTACCTTCAATTGCTTGGTGTGGAAGATTCGGTGGACCATTCGCAAAACCGCAAGTGTCAGGTAAGACTACACTCCATGCTATTTCATTTGATCCAAGAAATTGTTAAATTTGAGGCCAAATTTCATGTTTTTAATCACCCTCAAAATAGGAACGCTGTGTACGCGGGTATGGTATGTTAATAGTCGCATACATGTGTTCTGTACATGGGTTTCTCGAAAGACAATCACGTACAGTACGCGACCTACCTAAAAAGACAGTCGTGTACACTGCATGAGGTAGAAAAACAATGTATAGGGTAAAAATTTTAAAATTTTATATGAAACTAAAGGTGTGAAATTGCTTGTTTATTAGGTTGAAAGATGGTGCTTGAGTGGAGGGAGCGAGAACATGAAGACATGGACCAAGAACCTCTTCAAGATGCCCCCACAGTGAATGTTTTATGTCAAAGTGGGTCATTGAAGTTTTTCTGTACCTCACCTATGCGGGCCAATGTCCGCCTCTTAGAGTTCTTGATAAATTATTGGGATCATGATTTGGGCATGTTTGACCTTCAAGGTGAGTCTTTGGAGTTTACTTCGGAGGATGTCTATTTCATTGCCGGTATATCACGACGTGGAGCTTCGATGAACTTGGAAGGCACCGGTAGAGGTGGTGACCCTCATAGAACTATATTGATATATACTGCGAGCCAGGCACTCAAAAGAGGGGTAGCTGCATCCCTATTGTTCACATACACAACTTTCCTTTACAGGCGTTGACAAGCACTATAGTGAGGCTTGCAGGATCATCATCACTTCACCTTGCAACTCGGAACCAGATGAGACTAGCAGTAGACTGTATGCAGGGAGCCCTATATGACTAGTGCTCGGGAGTGATCTTGATTATGAGAAAACAGTTCTCTGACTGCAAAAGAGGTAGGAGGAAGAATTTTGGTTATTCCAGCATATTAGTAGCTTTCTTCTTTGAGAGAGTGTCGGGATTGAGTCCTGCAGTACCTTTTTTCAGTTCGTTCTCCCCGTCATCCTAGGCTGAATAGGTGGAGAGATATCTTCCTCCGCCAGGGAGGTGGTGGCTTGGTCCAGAGTGTCTATGATGACGACTTCTACTTTGGGTGGGAGTGACAGTTGCCAGCTTTGGAGCAGTTTCCATATGCTGGAATGGATTTTCGTGGTGATGCTGACCTCGTCCTCCCTCCAGGAGGAGCATGGGGAGAGTTAGGTAATTTTATTTTCAAATTTTCAAATTTTTATGAATTTTAAATATAGAGATCTATATACATATGTATAAAAGTTCTAATCCTTTAAAAATGTCAAAATGCAGATATTGGACTAGTCCGCCCTACTGGGCATCCACACACGTATGTGCGTCCTGTTTTGGGAGAAGACCAGGGCTTGATTAGGGTTCTTTAAGGGAAGCTGGCCAGGCTTACCCAGAGAGTACCTACCTTACGGATTGAGCACATCCCATCCATCATGCAGGATCTAGTGGTTGGTGTACCACCTGTCTGGATACGCCTTCTGAGATGAGTAGCCAGAGCAGTACTTGTGTACATAGATGTTGTTGAGGCTGTTGAAGCCGAAGAGGCTGAAGAAACCCGAGTGCAGGGTGATCAGGGGGACCAGGGTGGTCAAGCTTAAACCTAAGAGCATTTGATGGACTTTGATCCATATTTTGTATATTTTTGTATATTATACAGTTATGACTGGATTTGAGGATCAAAGACTCGACCTATCTATATGGACAGATATTCACACACACACACACACACACACACACACACACACGCACACACATATATATATATATATACTATTTTTTATGTGTTTGATGTATACTTTTATGTAAAATGTGTTAAATGCCAATCCAAGATGTAATTAGTGTATGCATCAGTTAATGAATTTTGATTCCTTGGAATATGATTGAATGTAATGAACTCAAAATTTCTTTCCAATAACCTAACTTGCATAAACTGACGCAATATAATAGGGTTCCACCCTGATAAGCCCGATTGAGCTAGGAAACCACCAATTCAGAGTCTAGTCAGACTTCTAGCTGAGTGATAACATGTGACAAAGTATCCCATAGAAGCTTAATGACAGCCCTATATTCAGCCACATTATTGGAAGCATGACCTAAGCAAGCACCTCCTGAGGCAACTAATTGTCCTGAGGGCAAATAAATGACCCATGTAGCCGAAGCTAAATTACAAGTGTGGTGACTGGTGCCATCAGCGAAACCTACGAACCTCTCAGAAGACATTTGAAACAACCAGCAGATGGTATAAAAAACACAAACCGACGAACTAGTGTACATAAAAATACATACAATAAAATACAAGAAAAAGTGCTAACCCTAAGCATAGTACTTTTTCAGGTAGAGCCCATTTCTAGGCTCAGGAAGCTTATTCCCATCAAAATCAATCAATTCATATGCACCCTTCATTAAAATATTTGATATGACATAAGGCCCCAACCACATAGACCTGAATTTTCCTGCCCCCAGGGGTTCTTTGTCTTGGTCCCAGAGCAAAACAAGCTCCCCTTCAAAGAAAATCTAAGGCTTGATCGATTTATCATATTGGCTATTGACCCTATTTTTATGAGCTTGGTTTGTTGTCAGCGCATCTCTATGTTATTCATCTAGATGTTCTAAATGTAATAGATTTATTCCAACTCAGACGTAGCAGGTAACACATGAATAGCAATTCTTAAAGACGGGATTTCACATTCAACCGGGGTAACGGCTTCCACTCCATGAACGAGTTGGAAGGGGGAAAAACCTAAAGCAATTTTTAAATTGGTCCAACATGCCCAAAGAGCAGGATATATCATGATGTGCCAGTTGGAACGGGCTGCATTAATAGTATGTTTGAGGATATTTTTCAAAGTTTTATTAACAGCCTTGACTTGACCATTTGCTTGAGGATAGAAAGAAGATGAATGTTCTTGTCTAAATCCTAGCATAGTGGTCAATTCAGTCATCATGCTATTTTGGAAATGACTGCCATGGTCAGTGACAATCACTTTAGGTATACCGAATCGTGCAATAATTTGATTGAACATGAAAAAAACTGCAGTTTCCCCGTCAACTTTAAAGGTGGGCATTGCCTTTGCCCATTTTGTAAAATAGTCCACATCGACAATGATATATTTGTGCCCCCCAGCCGATGCTGGATTACACATCACGTAATCAATTCCCCACTTCATGAAGGGGCCCACTGAGACGATGAGAAATAACGGAGCGGGATGTGACCGCATCTTTCTGGTGTAAAGCTGACAAGGATGACAATGCTTCATTGCTTCCACACAATCTTTAAAGACTGTGGGCCAGCACGTAATATCTTACGGGCCGTTGCAAACTCAGATAAATGACCCCCACATGCTTCACTATAAGCATCATTTAGTACAATCTTCGCTTCCTCGTGGGTAAGACATCGAAGAAAAACAAAATCTACCCCCCTGTGGTATAAAGTATCTCCTATGATGAGGTAGTTCTTGGCATGTAGGCGTAGTTTACGTCATTCTTCCCGCGAGAAAGCTGCAGGATACTTCAAAGTCTAGAGATAGATAAGTATATCTCCGTACCAGGGGTTAGAGGTGGAAATAAAAAAGATGTGCTCATCTGGGAATGAGTCTTCTTCAATAGCTACATCTTCCTCTACTAGAAATTTTGCAATGAGCTCAGCAAAAACTAAGGATTTTTTGGATTTGGCAGAATGAAAATCCAAGTCAAACTCTTGGAGAATGACTATCCATTTGTTGAATTTGCCTCCAACTATCCGTCGAGACAAAACATATTGAAAAGGATTAACATCTGCCACTACCGTCGTAGTCCTTAGTAAGATGTAGTGACGTAACCTCTTAACAGCATAAACAGCTGCTAAGGCCAACTTCTCGACATGGGAGTACCTAAGTTCAGGTTCGGCTAATGCACGACTGAGATAATAAACGACATGCTCTTGGAGCTTATCGTCCTCCTGGACTAGGACTACCCCTATGGTTGACTCAGATGCATCCAACAACAAATAAAATCCCTAGAGTAATCTGGCGGATGAAATAATGGTGTCGACAACAAAGATTTTTTCAATGCCTTGAAAGCGAGTTGTGCAATTTCATCCCATACAAATGGGGTGTCCTGTTTTAATAGGTGCATGAAACCCTTAGTAATCTTGGCATAATTTACAATGAAACGTCGAATAAAATTGGAATTCCCCTGTAGGCTCTGAAGCTGCCTAATAGAACGAGGAGGAGACAGATTTACAATGGCCTCAACTTTCAACAGATCCACCTGAATGCCTCTGTTAGAAACAATGAATCCGAGCAGTCTCTCTGACTCGACACGAAACACACACTTGTGGGGATTCAAGCAAATTTTATAGTATCTGTATCGTTCAAAAATTAAACGCAAGTGATCTGGATGATCAATCCTCTTATGAGAATGTGCTGGTAGATCATCAAGGTAAGGTTCAACAATGGATTTAATATCATGAAAGGCAAAATACATTTCCCGCTGAAAGGTAGCCCCAGCATTTTTCAATCCAAAGGGAATTTTCTTGTACACGAAGATACCCCAAGGACAAATGAAAGATATTTTATGTTGGTCTTCCGGTTTAATTTGAATTTGATTATATCTGGAGAAACCATCCATAAACGAAAAGACTTCACTTCCCGCACAAGCATCAATAATTTGATCTATAAATGGCGTGGGATAGTTATCCTTAGGACAGGCTTTGTTTAAATCTCGAAAGTTAGTATAGACGCGCATGGTCCCTTGCTTTTTATCAATAGGAATAGGGTTGGATACCCATTCCGTCAAAGCTATGGGATAAATAAAACCAGCTTTCAGCAGTTTTTCCACTTCAGCCTTCACTGCTGCCACTTTACGCGGGTTAATAGGTCTCAACTTTTGTCAAACAGGTTTAGCATCAGGGTATGTTCGGATCTTGTGCTCAACTATAGATGGATCAATTCCTGGCATCTCCTCATATGACCACGCAAAAACGTCGCAGAATTCCTTAAACAAGGCTGTATAGATCGCAATCTCCTCATGAGAGCAGTTTGCACCGATATTTATATTTTCCACAACGTCAAGATTTACAAATATGTTGATAGGGATGGTAGCGGAAATATTTTCCATATTCCCCTCAGCAAACATTCCTTCCCTTGGTAATGGATTAACAGGCATATCAACATCATCTACCAGTCTCATATGAAACTCTTGATTCTCTATCCTACTTAACTCTGGAAGAAAATAGGATCGATGCTGAAGATCTTCACAGATCTTATCTCATCTTCACATGGATTCCAGAATGGCTTCATCAGAAGGTAAAACCATATCTAAACAATCTGTAGAATGCAAAGAGTTTTCTGCCCAAGCAGGAAAATAGACGTCTTCCAGTTCCTCTGAGACTGTGAGGGGAACCGGAAAGGGATCAACAACGGTTTGGGTGATAGCTTGATAAGCCACTTCCAATACCGATAAGGGAACTTCAGGTTCATGGTGGGAAGGGAGAACCCAAGGATCAATCCTATCAACAATAGTGGCTATGGACTTCCCCACACTAGTAGAACCTATATAATTAATAGGAGTTGGAAGATCAAATGTGCCCATCAATGATGCGTACATTCCAGCCCCTAAGCTCTCTGAAGCAAGTTTGACCTGATGAACCAATGGCACAGTGGACTCATTAGATTCCATGCATCCTTTTTTAGTAAGGCTGAGTTGGTCAATAGTAACCAACTTCCCTTCGTGTGGAAACACTACCACCCGAAAGACGGCTGATGCAATAGCAGACATGGCATAAGTCCAACTTCTTCCCAAGAGAAAATTATAATCCAAAGGTGCATCAATCACCTCTACCTTAATAGACACCGCTTTCCCTGCCAGCTTAATTTCAAAATCCAGTAGGATACCATGTGGACGGAATGGCATTCCATCGAAAGCAGTAAGTAGCGTGTTTGATGAGACCAGCTCTGGGGATCCAAGAGCTTTCCAACAGGACAAGGACATAACACATGTAGAAGCACCCTCGTCGACAACTGCCCTTCTAATGGTCCTTCCACCATGGATGACATCTATCGATAAGGCTGCATGATAAGGTAGGCGAATTTTGACATCAGACAAGTTAAATTTCGCCATGAGACTCAATGAGTCCATACTACCTAAGGCTGCTAAGAGTGCATCCTGCTAGGCAGGGCAACTCTGTAACACCTCTAAAGCCGACATTGCACAAGGTGTATGGGCTAAGTCTTCAACTACGAAGTAGTTTGCTAAAGCCCTAGCATTAGGATTATGCAAGGTCTTCTTAAAGACACCTTTCGGTATCTTGGGCATAATTTCGGTAGGTTTCTCAATCGTGAGAGGGTTAGAAGTTTCACCTATGGACTTACCCTTCTCTGAGGTCTCTTTTTCATAGTTCTTATTCCTGGTTTGTAGTAAAGTTTGAGATCAAACCATGTTGAAATAATTGGGGTCAGAGGCATTTGGGGTGCCCCCTGCTGCATTTGAAGCTGACGTATAATTCTGTCCTTGGGGAAAAGGATCCTTCAGGACAGTCGGTTGTTGATATTTTAACAGCTTCTGAGCTTGTTCCATAAGGGGACAAAGATGGGTGACGTGATCTTCATGGCACAACTTACATGGAAATTTCACCTTCTTCTTTTATTTCTTGCACCCATCAGCATTGTTTGTGGGTTTTTGCTAGTTTTGGTTTCCCTCCCCTTTCTTTCCTCTCTTCTTTTTCCCACCGGGCTACTGATTTCCCTTCTTAGAGGTTTGTGCAAAAACATTTGCATTTTGGGGTGAGGGGCCAGCCTTTGCTGCCTCTGCCGTAGAATGTTTGACGGACAACTGATGGAGCTATTTGGTGAAAGATTCTACAGTGGGAGAATTAATGGAAGCAACCACACCATTGGCATGGGGTCTAGGCTTAGGTTTCTCTGTGTCGTGTGTTGGCCTCGGTGCCTCAAGGATAATCTCATATAAGATCCCAGACTAAGAATATATTAAATCAAGTTGTTGGGGCCTAAGGATAGCTTCTTCCTCATTCGTCACTCTTGAAGTAGATACGTCCTTAGATATATAAGGCAATAGGGATTTAAGGAACCATTCTAATAAAAACTCAGGAGGAATAGTGGCTTTAATAAGGCTCTTCCGCCTCCTCCACTCTTGGATGTGATCCAAGATATGGGTGGCCTTGTTCTACCAGAAGGTAGAAAACAAGTCCATTTTGAAATCATATCGGACAGGAAGCTGGAAGTGACTAAGGAAAGCATTAGCCAAGTCCCAAAAACTACTAAACACAGCAGAAGGCAACTCAATGTACCATTTTGCTGCTGTACTTGTCAAGGTTCTTTGGAATAGCCTCAACCGAACGAAATCTTCATTCAATGAGTTGGAAGAGCACCATAAATGGAAAGTGGTGGCATGAGCTCCAGGATCTTCACCAACTTTGCCTTCGAATTTTGGGATATCTGAGGGCAGCTTGGTAGGGATGGGTGGCCAAGCGGGATCATGCCTCACCAGGTCATTCATTAGTTTAGACAAATCTATCAAGGGAAGCTTGGGTCTAATCGGAGCACTAAAAGTACCAGTTTGGGGATTAGAGGGACTTTCCTTCATATTCCCATATGTGAAGGTAGGTTTTCCCCCTGCTACCGGTTATGAAGTGGATGGGTTGCTTTGGAACGGATTCTAGCTGTAAGCCACAGGATTGTTTGAGTGAGGTGTAGTATAAGAGGTTCTGGCTTCCCCAGTCGAAACTGGGGTTTGAAATATAGGAGTAGGTATCCCTCCGCTAAAAAGAGAAAAGGGAGAGCTCAAGAACGAAGCTGAAACCAGAGTTTGAAAACCTTGACCATAAGGATTAGTGTTTCCAAACTGCACCCCTACATATGCGGGTGTTGGACCTACGTATGGAGTGGATGGGGGAATGTGCCCCCTATTCCAAGTAAATCCTTGGACAAAAGCCAAGGATCCTATAGGACCACTCTGGGCAGTGTGTTCGAAGGAGTTAGGAACTGTAGGTACACTAGGAATCCCAGTGACCATACCACCAGAGGCACCTGCTAGACTTGTGGGAGCCGGTGATTGAACCACTCAACTCGTTGGAGTTAAGGGCATAGTAGGTATACTAGATCTAGGGGCATCTACCAGGGGAGGTGGTACCCCTTCAGCCGGAGCGGCTGAGGTGGAAATAAAATAACTTTCTCCTGCAGTAGACATTATTCTTCCCACAAGGACACCAATCACGGGTGGATCAAAAGGATGAACCTGAACGATCACAGGATCATTTAAGTCAGTTAGAGGTGTATTAAAATTCCTTGCAAACTCGTCAGCCTGCAAGTCTTCTATCTCAACTGTGTTTAAATTAAGAAGATTTTCCCTAAGTTCTAGTTCACCTGGAACTTCACTAACTCCTATCGGTTCAAAAAAACTGTTTGTGTCCAATCTTCGCCTTTGAGGGGGAGGTGGAGGTTCCAAAGTAATAAGAGGAGGAAGGTTTTGCAACCTTCATGACCTTCTGATAGGTTAGTCCTCCACAATTGTAAATTTGACTCTTCAAACCCTAAGGTCGGATAAACACAGACAAACCATAGAGCAATCACTACAAAGATTCCTAAAGTCTCAACAATTACAAGGGGTACAAGATATGCTTTCCTGAAGAAAGCTGAGAGACAGTTTTTTGGCGTCCTTGAAGAGGTTCTTAGGCACAAGCAGAGGAATCACCCACTGCCCTCCTACACTTTCAACAAGGGTTACCTTCCAAGCCCGTCCAAGGTGAACTAGAAATAGCCTTCCGGTTTACCTGTGTATGAACCCTAGATTTCAAGAGACTAGAGGCTACCTTAACTATACCAATAGTTTGGGAGGATAGTCGCAAGCCTGATTCGTATGCATGGACAGGGTAGCTGAGCCCGAAACTCTGTCTAGGGAAGAATCCCTAGATGTGTAAAAACCTTGGTCTACATTTTGACAAGGAATCAGAGGGTTATCTCCTCAATCCAATGCCTCCATGCGGCCTCATGCTTAACTCCCGTTTGAGAGGAGCTTCCCAAATACTATCAATAAAGAGAAGGATTTACCTATTCAATGGCCCACTATGTCTGAATTTAAGTACTTATGGGGAGTTTACACTTCCTATCCCACAAGTCTAGCCTAAGCTAGCTGGTGTATGGCCCTATAAAACAAAAGTTACTAATAAATTTTAATTAGGGCATTCATTTTAAGGGTTGTTTTTACTCAGAAGGAAAGAGGAGTGAAAGACTATGATGTTATTGACTCGATAAGAAATGTAAAAAACAGGTGTATAAATCAATTCCAAAGCAAAATATCACTATTTAAAACAAGCTTCTCTCTCTCTCTCTCTCTTTTGTAAATATAAACTGATGAAAATGCAACTATGAAAGAGAAAAGTAAGACTTATTTTTGTAATTTTTGAGATTTTATTTAAAAAATGAAAGTAAAACTACCATATGCAATTCAAATGCAAAATGTTTCCAATGTTTTTCTTTTCACTTTTCAAATTCCTCAAAGATTACTAATGCACCTAAATGCAAAATTCTTGAGTATGCTTGGATAATCTAACTATATAAAGTGAGCAAAATGAAGTAAAGCAAATTTATAAAAACGAAAAATCAACCACCTACGGAAGACTTGGAACACACCCAGCTGGGAATATACAATGAATAGAAATCATTGAAATCAATCAAAGGCAAGTGACAAACCAACACTATTCAGAGATAGAATGGTATATACGGTATCTATAACCCTGATCACTGATTCAGACAACCAGCACTTGGACCTATTACCCCATAGGCAAATCCACTTCAAAATGCTAAAATAAAGACAATCCAACTAATAAAAACCCAAGGGATTAACGAAAAGAACGAAGTATGGTTAACAGGGCAATCAAACCTACAGTGCAGTGCCAGTGCTGAATACCACTAAGCAATACAAAATCCATAGAGGGACAGGGACAAGCAACCCAACCCCAAAAATTTTGTTGCTCAGACTTGTACGCGACTGTTCACAAGAGCAACCCATGTACTGTACGCGACTGTATAATACAACAACCCGTGTACGTAGACCTCTGTATGTGACTTTGTAGCACAGCCACCCACATACAGTAGTAAAAATTTTCAACAAAAAGAAAAATTATAAAGGTCTTCAAACACCACTACAAGTATGAACCAAGACAAGACACCACACACTGAATCAAAGCAAATACTGGGATAGGATCTACAGAGTTAACCCACAGCAGGCTGGGCTCCCCAGCGCAGTCGCTAGTTCTGTTGTTAAGGAATAAACACCCTTGTAACCTAGGGTCTAGGGTTACCAACTTACTTCTAAAACTTGCAAACAATTAGCTTTAGCTAAGTACATAAAGGAAATAGGAAGAAATATTGGACTCACCCGATTACCAATGGTTGATCCAAGCTTGATCTTCTTCCACTCTGCTTCTCTCCAAAGCTTTTAGGGATGCACCTCCTTCACTTGCAAAGAGAAAATTCTCCAAGTACAATCTTATACATGTATATATGATAGGTTAGACAAACAATATATATAGTTCTTGCTCAAATATATTCATCAACCATAATACATGAAAGAGACTCAACACAATGTTGGAAGAAGAATTCTCTTTATTAACAATCAGTGAATGAGATAAGTGTACAACCCAACGCTTGAGACAATGACTCCTCTGCAACCAAAGGATTCTGAGTTCTGTTGCTCCAATACTTCTGAAGATATACCACCAGCATAACTTTTCTCTCCAAAATTGATTGATTAATGCCCTCCCCAAGGCCTCTATTTATACTTTGGGAAATATAGTGGTTTCGAAGGTTGAGGAGGTTGAAATGATTGGGGTAGTTAATGATTAGGGCCCAACTAATCTCCATTAATCGTGATTTATATTTTTAAATGTCGAATGGAGATGTATGCGACTATTAATATAGGCAACCCATGTATGACACGCGAGTTGCTTAAAGGAAACCCGCGTATGGATATGTACGTAGGTTGTAATAGAGATAGTTGTGTACAATACACGAGTTGTCGATAGGAATAGTCTCGTACGTATGCGAGTTTCAATGAAGATAGTTACGTACAGCAATCAACACTTAGAAAAATAATATGGCAAGCTGGTTGAAGGATAAATGCATCTCATGTCATGCCCATCTATAGTGTTTAGGAAAACTTCAATCCTACAGCGTCCTTTTGTCTACCAACATAGGGAATGTTAGCACTCGAATGGAGAAGTGCCATTTGGGATGATAACAGTACTAGCGAAATATCATCTCATCGCGACGACTTTCCAATTCTTTGGAAAATATCACAACTGCAACAATAATCTCTACCATCTTCATGCAAAGTAGGCCACCACAATACTTATTGTAATATGTTATGCACTATTTATTTTCCAGTGTAATGGCCTCATTATTCACTCATGTTCCAAGACGCAACAACAAAGAATTTCATCTAGACCCATTTTGTATAAATGTCTAGCGATCAACTAGTAATCTGCATCTTTTAAAACTAGTTGTTTCTTCTGAGACATATTGAATCTGGCTGGTGCATATCCTGTAGTCAATAGATGTACAATATCTATGTAATGATCATCAAACATATTAATCTCAAATAGTTGTGTATTAGGAAGACTATCGTTGAGACTCATTGGCTCTTCTCCACTTTCTAGCCTCGGCAGATTGTCTGGTCTAGAATTCAGTCGACATGGTTTAACAATGATCTCAAAATAAAATTCCTAGAAGAGGAGAAGCCATCGAAAAATCCCCCCCCCCAACACTGTCTTATTAACCAGATATTTCAATGCAGAATGTTCTGTGTACATCTTGAAATACCCACCCAGCAAATAGTGTCGAAATTTTTGAAGAGCATATACCATAGCTAGTCCTTCTCTTTATGTCGTGGTATAGTTCTTCTCTTTCGTTGACAATTTTCTACTAGAAAATGTGATTGGATGATCAATGGATCCTTCACTTGGTTGTGTGATTACAACACCCACCGTGACAGACGATGCATAAACATGTACATGAAATTCTTTCTTCTAGTATGGAAAGACTAATATGTGCGCTATAACCCTCTTGTTCTTAAAAACTTCCAAACTCTCTTGACATTTTTCACTCCACTGAAACTTAACATCCTTCTTTAATAATTTCTCCATAAGAGCAGTCACTTCTGCATATCCTCTGATAAATTTTTGATAGTACCTTATATGTCCCAATGTGGTTCTCAATTGTTTTACTATCGAGGTTGGAGGTAAGTCGACAATGATCATGATCTTCACGAGATCCATTAATATTTCATTGCGACAAACCATATGACCCAACAAGAATCCAAAAGGAGCACATAAAATGTATTTCTTCAAATTAAGGGAAATATAGAACTGTTGACATCATTCAAAGACTCTCAATATGACCTTTTATAATCCCAAATACCATCCAATCGTCAAAATAGACTTCCAAGAATTTATGAATAAACTCTTTAAATGCAATGACAACTATCCTAGAAAATATAGCAGGAGCATTGTTGAGTCCAAAAAGAATTACCGTATAATGGAAACATCCCCACTCTGTCACAAAGGTTGTATTGTGTCAGTCTTCTTTATCAATTCTGAACCGATGGTAACCAGAGAATCCATCAGTAAAGGAATACACTTCCTGGCCCCCGACACTCTCCAATACTTCATCTATAAACGGAGTCGGAAATGAGTCGTGCAAGAAGGAATCATTCAACTTTCTCATGTCGACACAAATACACTCTTCACCATCAGTTTTCTTATCTTGTACTACTATAGGGATAATCCATTCAGACTCTTCAACAGGTTATATAATGGCCACATCCAACATTCTGTCTAGCTCTAATTTAAATTTTTTCTTTATATCTTGGATTGAGTCGATACAGTCGTTGCTTGACAGGCTTTATGTCGAGCTTCAATGGAATCTTCATTTCTCCAAGATCTCCAATGATTCCATTCATTTTTAAAAACTTAGTGGGGAACAGATACTAAAATTCATGTAGCAAGTATGTAATCTTTTCGACGGTATCATCATCTCAGTAGTATCCAATATTAGGAAACTTTGGGTTCTCTAGAGAACCGATATTCACTTTCTTTATTTTCAACAGATTCAGAAACTTGTCTCTTGAGACACATGATCCTTCCACCACATGAGTACCTTCATACTCAGGAATATTGATGTCGTGTGGATCATCGTCATCAAGTTCTTTTGATACATTATAGCATTCCATCCAATGCTAGACTCTCATGTTACTTTCTCTTCAAATTTTGTCAAAAAATATTCCAGGTTAGGAAAACCCTCATAGGTAGGAATATCACATACGTTGATACCTACCCATTGCATGGATTTTATGATTCTTGCACATTTTCGCATTGATACTTCATGGAGTCGGTTCTGCCAATTCTCTAAAGCTTCTCCTAAATCCGATGTGTAGGAACTAACGCTTTTCCAACTGATTTTTTTTATAGCCGTCAGATTCACATAATCGCCCGTCGTATCGATAATGTTGTATATATGGTTCAATTATTCATCTTGTCCTTCATTATTTACTTGCTCGACATACCTCTTTCCTTCTAGGGGATCAAGCGATGCAACCACTCTTATCTATTCTTATTCAAATGTTAATATCATATTCTTAAATTTTATAATAGTCTGGTTATTAATGGCCCAGTCGATCCCCAACAATGCGGGATACGGATTTATATCATCAACAATTTCGATCACCTTAAAGTCTGCATAAGTGATAATTCCTTCTATCTCGATTGGACCTTGTGTTAATTGACCAATAGGAAACACCTTCGACTGATTGGATAATCTTAGTTGGATAGGAGATCACACTAGTCTCGTCTTTCCCACACTTTCCCAGGTTTTTCTAGTAAGAATGTTAACATCAAAACCCAAGTCCAGAATAATATAGTCCATGTCGTAATATCCTATATGGGCATTCATTTTGAGTTCACCGCCAGTTTTCAATATTTTCCCAGTGTGTTTAAACCCCCTTTTTGGTTGCACGTCTTCTTGCGGTTCTTTTATTAAAGTTGTGAGTTCTTATACAACATATTTATCTGTTATTAATGCTTAACAACTCTTGAAAATATATTTTAATTTACTAACCTTTTTCGTCTGCTTCTTCTGAAATAGTTTCTCCAATCTTTGAGGCATGTCCAATATTGGCCCTTCACTTGGTACAGTAGCAGAAGTCGACGCTTGATTTCTCTCGACGAACTCATGTCGAGCGTCCAGGAATGCTTTTTTTTCCTTCTAGACATCGAATGGAACCTTCTTTTGTTGTGTCGGTTGCACTCTCAGTTGTCCATATGGTGCTTCTTGATCTTCTCCAATCGTGGCACCTCCACTGGCCATGATGGAAACATTAGGTTCTCTTGGTTCATCGAAAATATTTTGTATATTTGGGTTAGTATTCTGAGGCGTATTCTGATTTCCCATCTTTCTATCCTTCCACTTCGCAATCAACTGTGGACATTCTTCAACAGTGTGATCGAGTGATTTAAATTACGAGCATGTCATCATAGGATTAGTGCAACCTCAGGTGAAATGTCCAGGATATCCACAATTATAACAGATAATTTGACCTCTTCTGCGACCAAATCCTCATCCTCGACCTCTAAAACATCCACCTCCTATGGGTTGAGGGTATTGTGTTTGTGGGTACTGTGCTTGAGGATATTGATGCTACGGGTATTAAGCCTGAGGAAATTGTGCCTGAGCTCGCAAAACTTGCAATCAATTGTGGAAAGTCTTCAACAGTGTGATCGAGTGCTTTATAGTACAAGCATGTCATCATAGGATTAGTGCAATCTCAGGTGAAATGTCCAGGATATCCACAATTATGATATATAACTTGACCTCTTCTATGACCAAATCCTCATCCTCGACCTCTAAAATGTCCACCTCCTATGGGTTGAGGGTATTGTGTTTGTGGGTACTGTGCTTGAGGATATTGAGCCTGCGGGTATTGAGCCTGAGGAAATTGTGCCTGACCTCACAAAACTTGCATCTGTTTGTCGTTCTTCATCAGGTAGGTGTCGATTGTCTTCTCTTGGAGTAGCTAATATGCTTTGCAATATTTCTCGTCGTGTCCGATAGATCGACATAATTTGAAATATAGACTAGCCAGTGCCCTTACTATTTTATGTAAATATACACATTCTTCCAATCGATGTCCTCTGTTTTGACAGATTCTACACCAAGACATTCCTTTTGTATTTATAGGATTTGGTGCACCTAATGAAATATAGTTCATGGAGGTCTGACATGAATCTTTACAGTGTTATTCCATTCAACATCAGATGCATCATAGTTATTCTTGTATTTCTTTCCCTTTCTTGATATCCTACAGTTGCAATGTGAGATTGGTAAGTTGTGACTATATTTGCATCATTCTTGCACCAGTTTCTCTGACCAGTGCAACCTCTAATTTCATGGCAATATCAAGATCCTCGCTCTGTGATACAATATTTTGTTGCATTAGCGGAATACATAAATGCAGTAACATCACCACAATAAACCATTCTTTATGTTGGACATTCGACATCTGAAAGCTTACTTTATCCATCAAAGTTTTGAATATTTGGTCATAGTCACAAAGAGACTCTGTAGGTATCTGTTTAATCTCTTTCAACTCTGTAATGCACTCCGACTCAAACTTCGGTTTCTTGAACTCATCTATCAATCATGTCCAGATTTGAAATAATTTTTTAAGGGATTCCTACTGGAACCACCGAGAACTTCATGTACCAATCATGTGCATGGATTCTGAGGGTCGTGATCGTCTGAGCTTTTTTTATGTCATCATATTAGACCTGTAACATGATCCATATAGCATCGCATAAAAACCAATGTTTCTCAGGGTCCTCTAACCCATTTCCATTAAATCTTGGTAAATTTATATCATTTCCAGACATTTTTCTTTCTCTTGGTACTACTAAACTAGAAAAACTTCGTTGACTGTTATTTCCATCGTTAGTAGGATTAGGAAAACCACTAGGTGATGTGTTTCTAGACCTTACCTCAGGTGATGTACGTGGGGTCACAAGTTCCATAACTGGATCTAGTGCTTCTTCTTCTTCTTTTTTAGATATCAATCGATACTCCTCTTTCTCGTCGCAAGACTCTCCGACAATGTGTGGTTCCAATTCGTAGTCCCCTCTTTTGGTCACGTTGCAACTTAATGTCTTGGTCGTAGTCCTTCTTATCTTTCCGATTGAAATATTCTTCCACTCCTTAGGTACCCACCTTCTAGTTCGGTCTCAATATCGATAGGAAACATCTAAATTTTTTCTCGTCCATTCTGCTTGCAATATTTCTTGCGACATTACCCTTGTTCTCCACGCACAAATATTTACTTGTCAGACTCCATTCTTAAGATTCCCTTTTTACATATCAGCATCTTGATCCATATCTTTAAATATTTCAGGTAATGACCTTGGGGCCCTTGGAAGAATTCTCTTTCTGCTTCGTTGTATGATTTTATCATGTCGACTACAATTTTCGTGATATATCCCTCCAAAATGATTTCAACCAAGAAGTCGACAACCCTTTCCCAAAGGGGTTGGATCCATTGGTGAAGAATGAGGAGTTTTTCACCATTGGACAAGGTTCAATTCCAATGAGGGCCTTACCTAGAGCCATGGGGGAACCTTGAGGTAGTGGTCGAACATGTGGTTCTACCCAGAGAGATTGTATTAAATGGTCTCGTGACTCGTGGACACATAAATGGATCAAAGAACACCCCCATGTCCTCCTAAAATTTAAGTCAAATCTCTCTAGCTCATTTGGTTAAGGTGTGGGTCTCATCAGAAATGTGACCTGAGTTCAATCCCCTTAGGGGTGAGTTAGATGGGAGGAGACACCCAAACATTCCAGCCATGATAAGGGTTGGTGTGGCCCAGGATGGGTGCAATCCTTGGGTGACTTTAAATGCTTAGATTCCCCTGGGTTGCGGTTATCTTAGCTAATGGTGGAAATTCACTAGCCCCAAGTGATGAACATTTCTTGCAAAAAAAAATAAGTCGACAACCCTCGATTTAGGATCACCAGTTCTTTTTAATCTATGTATTAACTAAAGACTCCACTCTGTAGGTTCTATGCCCTAAAATGTTTTACTATGGGTCGCTAGATTCAATAACCACTCATGGAATACAATGGGAAATTCTATAAAGAAAATTTCATGGATTTTTATGTAAAGGTATCATTCCAACCATTTTGTCGGGATCATCCGTGATCCCTTACTTTCTTCTTGTGCGAACTCTAGTGCTTTATAATCAACCCAATCTTGAATTTTCGGTTTCGTCGAGTGCCAAAACATATCCCCATTAACAATTATGCATAGGTCATGTCAACAAAACCATTTGTTGGCATTCTTTCAGTTCAACCAGGTTTAGATCCTCATTCATCAACAAAACCCAAGATACCATCTCGACATAGGGGATCTTCGTTGGAAACACCTGCGACGCAGATGAAGTTTCACCTGAGATATCTTATTGGGAACTGCCAGAACTAGGTTTCTATAGTTATGAGGGGGGTTTCCTTATTACAACACTATCAAGAGGCTCGACTGAAACCCAGAATAGACCTTTGTCTCATACATTCATTCAAGAATATAACCCATTGATACGTCGGCATAGATACCAGTATATACCATAAAGCATTTAACATTTAACTCATATTCCATACAATCATAGCATAATATTTCCAACATATATATATATATATATATATCAGTTTATCCATAATATATTGGCTCGACACATTCATGTCAGTCATTCACACATATATACATGTGACATAAATACAGAGATTAAAGACACATAGACATAAGGTTTAACATGGAAACCCATCTGGGAAAAACCACAAAGGTGCTCTTCATATGGCATGAGAATTGGTTTAGCACCTTTGGCCTATGCACTTAACTTGCTTACTCTTCTTTAGATATTCTTTACAAATCATGTATTCTTCCCTCGTATCATGCTCTCTAGTTCTAGTCTTTTTCTCTTTCTTGCTCTTATCTTTTCTCTTTGAATAAACAATCTCGTTGAGAAATCCGCACACAGCTTGGATCAATCCTATTCCTCTACTAATCAATGATTCTCGATGATCATATTAGTTTGCGAATAATTTTTTAACCCACACACAACTTGGGTTGGTTATTTAATAATCTTTTCTACTTTTACACTTCTTGATTTCAACCGTCGACCAAATCTCAACTGTCAGTCAACATGTTGTATTTCTAATTTAACTCATCCTATTAGATAAAAAAATAGGCACTATCGACCCAAATTACAATCATTTTTTATTACTAAAAGAAATATTTTAGTATAAGCAACTCTTTACCAAAATTAAGTCAAACTCTGCTTTCTAACTTGCTTTATTCCTCTTTTGTCACGGCTCCTTCTGTCACGAATTTCACTCATCTTGCAACCGAAATATTCATCTTTTTTATCATTATTCTGTCTAACTTTTAATAGGGCCAACAGGTGGTAGTGTCCCCATCTGTTGTGTCTAGCGTTTCCTCCAAAATGGGACAGGGTCCATATTCATCATTGCGTACATGATGGGCATGGTTGGCCAGCTGTAGCTCCGGGAGAGGTCGTGAAGCTTTGTCATCGTATGCTTCCTCACGAACCCTTTCTTCCAACTGGGGCTAGTTGTCATTAGTGTTATGAGCCGAGTGTTTTCCTGGTTCTCCCGCGTGGGGGAAATGGACCTCTCTACTGCTATGAATGTCTTGCCTACCATTCCATGTTTCTCTACATTCCACCACCATCCATCTCCTTGGCACCATGAGCAATGGTGTAGTTCTTCCAACTGAAATTGGCCTCTAGGTGGTGCAACTGTTCATTGGTTTGAGTCAAGCAAGTCCTTATAATTTGCACCATATCCCTAGCTTCGCTCCATTTGTTGGTCAAATACTCCATTAGCATTCCCATCATGTTCTTAATCATCCAGTAGTAGTTAATTTTACCCCCATTTCTCCCTAATTCCAAGTGCTCAGAGACAATGAAGGACTCCTAGTCTTCTATCATGCACCTCACAGAAATTGATACCTGTGCAGTGTATCCATCTGTTTCCACCAGGTTTACCTTTCTCCTAGCACCACCACGCCCAGTGTTGCCTCGCCTCGGTGTGCCTATCTGTATTGAAATTTCTTTGTCATGTTCAACAACCTAATTGATAGAGGAGAAGATCGACAGCACCAGGAAAATGATTAGGCCTAATTCTTTGAGGTAGAAGAAACCATTTTATCCCTGGTTAACCTACTTAAACCCTATACATCCACGTTCCAGTGGGAGTTTTTCACTAAATTCGGCACAGGCTCCATTAAGGCTCGGCTCTGTATATTGTCACGATGAAATGAAATTTAAAATGTTGAAGGGGTTGCCTCATTACCACCACCCAGGGAATTTAAATCCCATGTGAACCCAATCCCACACAACCTCTCCTCTGTCTCGTTCATGGAGCCTTGTCTAAGTGTCTACTATAGCATCTGCTCCATGTGATGCCTTGATGTGTCACCCACATCTGAGGGTGGAATTTATTTGTTTGCAATCCATTGACAATCCAATGCCAAGGTCTCTGGTATAAGAGAGTTCATGTTACTCGCCTATAACTCTGAGTTGCATCTAACCCGTTCATTAGACAAACGATTTGCCAAATATTTGGCCTTCCTCCTTACATGGTGAAAAATAATGGCCTATCATGAACTATGATGTTTGCTAACCATCGAACGCCATACTCCAACCTACACCTAGGCGATATCTTTTCAACTTAAGCACCGTTCTAGAGTTGTGTTGCTAGTGATAGAATTATCTTAGAGTCTCTTTCTACGATTAGAGGGAAAAAAAAGAACTGTTTGGAAATCATAATGGCTTATGTCATTCCCGCTAATTTAGCATCGTTGTTTCTTGCTATCATGTCCCAACTTTCCCCATATGAATTGTAAGATGGATCTCGATGAGTCCCTGATGGCTCCTCCAAAACGCACTTCCCCGAGATTTGCTTTTGAGGCCCCATTACAATTGAGCTTGAAAAATCCTGCCGGTAGACATTCCCATCTTTCAGGACTGGTTGTATGCATTCTTGTAGGATGGGAGTGGAGAGTAGAGATTTTTTGTTCAAATCACCAACCTTTCAAAATCTGTTGTTCTTTGAGTAGGGTAGGGTAGCCATTATTGTTCCAATCCTTTAATAATAGTGTTTCCTTGATGTTCTTCTTAATGTTTCTCCATATTTCTTCTATTGTGCCATGTTTTCCTTTGAAGACTCGATTGTTTCTTTCCTTCCATATAATATAGATCACAAACCCAGGAATAAGCTCCCATAATCTATTGAGATGTGCAGTCTAGTATGGGTGTTATTCCTAATTTTGGAGTGTTTGGACCACATTTCCTTTTACCTTATTTCATATTATGAATTTCTCCACCACCATGTTCCATATTGCACACGCTAGTGCGCATGATTTTAGGAGATGGTCAATAGTTTCATAATGATCTCCACATGAGATGCGGCATGAGGAGTCGTGAAATCCTATTTTGACCAAGTTGTCCCACATCAGGATCCTACAATGTGTAAGAAACTATAGAAAAGTATATATCTTTGGCCAAAATATGGACTCCCATATTTTCCCCCAGATGGAATCAAGTGACCATGTTTTCCTTTAGGTTTGCATGGAATAACTTGCTTAATGCAGAAGGTTCCTTTGGCTTTGTACCGCCACCTAATAATGGCAGCGCCATGTTGAACTCTGATGCACCTCCTATGGAGCTCCTACCAAATGGATTCTCGATATTTGTCATTTCCCATAGATCCCCATAGCATAGGATCCTTCCTTGTCCTAAAGTGGGCATGTGCTTATTATACCCAAAAATTATTGACCACACTTCTATCAGCCCTATGCATGACGGTCTGTAGTTATGGTGTGTCAAATTAACTAGAGAGACTTGGTAGTTTCTCCCATGAATTATGCCAAAAATTGGTGTGTGTTCTAGTTCTTATTTTCCAAAAGTTGTTTTGTTGAATCATATCTAATTCGAGATTGGAATCTCTCTGAATTAGGGATCCATGTGGGTCCAACTCGTAGTGGGTGAGAGTAATGGTTTTCCAATTTTGAGTGTATTTGTTGTTTCAAAGTTGCGCCCAGGGAAAAAAAAATTCACTATCTAGTTCCACCATATTTTGTTTGAAAGAACCTCATTGTTTATTTCTGGGTCCTGGATCCCCAAGCATCTCTCCCTCTTAGGGAGAGTGACTTTTTTCTATTTGAACAAGGCCCAATTGTGGATATTTTTGTCACCTCCCCAAAGAAAATTTCATTGGAGGTTTTGGATGGCTTTAAGGACCCACTTAGGCACAACTAGCACAAAGAAAAGGTAGTGGGGAAAGGATTGCAGGACAAATTTAAGTAGGGTAAGTCTATTGGCTAGGTTAAGAGTCCTAAAGGTTCATGAAGAGATCTTGTTTTCCAAATTTTCCAAGGGGTCCTTTCAAGAAGAATGTTTGATGGCAGAGTTAAACAGAGGCACACCTAGGTATTTGGAAGGGAGGGAAGACACAGAAAAACCAAGAATGTGAGCCACATTGCATTGAGTAATGGTATCAGTGTTTTAAAAAAATATATGATATTTCTCAATATTTATAATTGTTCCGGAAGCATTTGAGAAAGTATGCATGACCTTTTCAAAAGTACGAGCTTCCTAGACTGAGGGGTTTCCAAAGAGGAGGTTGTCATCAAAGAATTGTCGATAGGCTAAGGGGGGATTATCATGCAGTGAGAGTCCCCGTAGAGATTCATCTGATATTTTTTCCTTAATCATCCTCCCCATACCTTTTGTCATGAGGATTAAAAGGAAGGGGGAGAGTGGGTCGCACTAGAATATGCCTCTAGCAAATGAGAAAATTGTAGATGGTGATTCGTTGACCAAAATGGAGTAGAAGGAAGAGGAAGTGAGTGCAAGGATCCATCTGTTCCACTCTTGACTGAAGTTGAAAGCAAGAAGCATATTTTCTATGAATTCTCAGCTAAGTTTGTCAAAGGATTTGGAGAGGTCAAATTTGATGAGAATTCCAGATGATATGGTTACCTTCAGGGGATGAGTGATATTATGGGCTAAGATGATCCCATACAATATTTGTCGGCCCTCTACATAGCATGTTTGTTCAGGTGAGATGAGTAGGGTCAGGAGGGTCTTGAGCTTATTGGTGATCACTTTGGTGATGATTTTGTAAATGACGTTACAAAGAGAGATGGGTCAAAAATTACATGGTTGTGCAACACCAATCTCTTTCGGCACTAAAGTGAGGAAAGTGGCATTGAGCGCGGGAAAAACCCAAAGTTCCTATCGAGATTCCTCAACCAACTCCAAAAATCCGTGCTTCAATAGGTCCCAACAGTGATGGAAGAAGTTGATGGTGAATCCATCTGGTCCTAGAGATTTTCCTTCAACCATCTGATTTACAACCATCGCCACCTCTTGCAAAGACATGACCTTCATTAGAGAGGCATTGTGCTCTTTTGTGAGAATTTTTGGTATATGATCTGTAACTTCCTCAATTGCTTGGGCACAGGAGGGGACTCTTTCTATGAGGATATCTTGAAAGTACTGAACCAATTCATGTTCTATCTCTTCGTGTGCTTCCAATATGATTCTTTCCTTGGTTTTAAGCTTGGATATACGATTGTGCCTTTGGTGTTATTTCACAGAGTGGTGGAAGAAGGCATTATTCATTTCCCCTTCTTTGAGCCAATTGATCCGAGATTTATGTTTCCATAGTGTTTCATCCTGTTCGCGCATTGTGTCCAGTTGGGCCATCATTTCTCTTTCCTTGAGCTCGTTGTCCATCTTTTGACCCTACTCCATGCTCATTTTTTGTATTCTCCCCAAATCCTTTTCCATATTGCTCTTAGCTTTGAATATATTACCAAAGGTATTATGGTTCCAACTCTTTATTTTTCCCTTTAGAAGTTTGATTTTCTGCTACATGATGGCCATCTTAGAGCGTCCTGATATGTGCATGTTCCTCCACCATGTACGTACAGAGTCCTGAAAGTTTGGATGTGATAGCCAGAATGTTTTGAAGTGGAAAGTTCGATATCTATTAACATCTGAGTTCTGCCAAGATAAGGAGATGAGAGAGTGATCTGATCCCACTGAGGGGAGTATGATGGTGATTAGGAGACCTCTGAATTCCATCATATTTTCTAAGACAAAGAAACGGTCAAGCCACAAATATATTTTTATGTCTCCTCCCTTGTTGTTCCAGGTGAATAATTCATCTGAAGTGGGAAGATCCATAAGGTCGCAACTGTCAATAAAATCTTTGAAGCTAAGGTCCTCAGTGGTTAGGATTCTCCTCCCACCTTTTCTGTCCTACAGAGAAGTTATCATGTTGAAATTTCCCCCTATAATGAGAGGTGATTATGTGTGTTGCATGACAAACCATTCCATGTAGTTCAACAATCCAAGCTTGAGAGTGGGGGTTTGAGGGCCATAGATATTTAAGATACTACCATGTAATCGGGTACCCAGAATGTGGAAGGAAGTAGAAAGAGAGTGAGAAATGGAGGAAAAATAATTTAGCATAATCGTGGAAGGGTAGTAAGCTATATTTATTCCCCTAGAAGCACCCTTAGCATCTATGGAGAATCCCTGGATTCCTCTCCAGATTCAACCCATCAAGGTTTGAAGAGTGTGGCTTGGAAATTTAGTCTCTTGAAGAAACATCACTATAGGTTTGTCCTAGAGAATTCTGCGCTTTAACATTATGTGTTTTGAACACCCATTAAGGCCTCTCACATTCCAAGAGGTTATTTTCAGTAGGGACTAGTGGTTAGAGCAGGAAAGAATTTGGTTAACTGGGCGTATTGTTCTGACTCTACCAAACTTGTACCCACCATGTTGATTCTATGCAGGTTGGTTTTACGCCCTCTCTTCTTAATGTCCCTTTGAATCCTTTGTTTGTCCTTTTGGGGAACATTATGAACTCCTAGATTGTTTGGGGATTTTTCTTTGGCTAGGGCTTCCTTCAGGAGTTGGATCTGCCTTGACGAAATAGAGCTATAGGATTTCTGAGTGCATGCATCCTCCATCCCTAGTATATCCCAGTTAGTATATCCCAGTTCTAGGTCTACTATTTCTTCATCCATAAGCACCTAAGATCCTGTATTGATGGTCTTCTTCAAACGATCAGAGATGTTGTAGGCTATACTTTCTACACCGGTTGGTGGGTATGGTAGTTGTGAAGCTGAATGACTAGTCGGTGGTTATGTTCCCTTTCCAAGCTATTATTTCGGGCTTGTATGGTCATGATTGCTTCCTTATTCATTTCTAGTGGCATCAGGATTCTTAGGTTGCTCAACTAGAGAGAGAGAATTGTTGTCGGTAGTAGGGTGATCTTCTTTTTTCTCCATAGAAGGGATCTTACAATTGTGTCATCTTTTCTTTCCATATTTCTAAAACCCCTCTTCATATTTCTCCTCTGTTGGCCTATTATTGTGACTGTATTGATTCAGTGAACGATATATGTATAGATGGCCATGTTCATGACATTTACGACACCAGAAAGGGGCATTCTCATATTCTAAAGGTTTGATCCATTCAGATTCTTTGTGTGTTAGGTTGATTGATTCTGGGAGTGATTTTTCTATGTGCATGTATACATAGATTCTGGTGTAAGAGGTGTACTTGTTGTGCTTTGTTTGTTCTGTTTCTCTGACATAGATTCCTAGAGTGTTTCCTATGTCCTTGATTGTGTATTCATCCCACTACTCTTACGAGGGGGATTACATGCGGATTTAGACTGGAGCCTGGGTGAAATATTCCTTATCTGGATTGAATCATTCCATCCAGTTTTGAAGGTATAGGCCTGTAGAGTTAAAGAAGTAGGGGCCTCCATCTTCAACCCTAGCCTTTTCTTCGAGTCTATGTAAAATGCTAGTAAAAAACCCTTAGATCCAAGCTAAAGGTCATAGTGGGCCTTGGGTTTCTATTTCTCTTCAATGCAACCTCTGAGGGCTTGCTCCGAGGGCCATATCTCAATGAACTTTTCGATTAGAGCATAATATTTCATGTGATGAGCTCTCGCACTGATTCTTTCTACTGGGAGGGCTATGCTAGGTCGCTCTATGGTTCTTGCAATGCAGGTGTTGGTGCCCTGGGATCTATTGCTCAAAATATTCATGGTCTTTTAGTGTCGTTAAGTGTTGTGGTATCTGAAATGGGGATCTTTGTTGTATTGATGTGTAGAGTTGTAGCCATTGTATTTTCAGGTGAGTTCCTTTCAACGATAGAGCTAGCGATTGTGTGGGAGGGGCCTTCTTCCCCTCCCTGTGAAGCTATCATGTGGCTTGTCAGGGGCAGGGAATGTAGAGTTTGTCAATGGAAAAGTGAATATTTTTTCAAGGTTTTACAAGTGCCGTAGAAACTAGGGGAAAACCCTAGCATAGCTCATCTTTTCTTTATCACCCAATTTGTTTGATTTTACTTCATAATGGTTTTAAAATAACACCATATGTTGATATAATTTTGGATAAGTTATTATTTTTCCATTTCCAGTAGTAAAATTGTTTATGTCCTTTCCCTTGATTTATAGGATGACAATGAATAACCAAACACTTTATAAGCAATATAAATTATCTATGAAGGATTACATTTTCAGGTCATAAAAAAACTTTTATTATAATTTGTTATATTTTCAGGTCATGATTGCTTCCTTCTTTGTTTTTGGTGGCATTGGGATTCTCAGGTTGCTCGTATAGAGAAACAAAATTGTTGCTGGTAGTAGGGTGATTTGCTTTTTTCTCCATAGAAGGGATCTTATAATTATGTCATCTTTTCTTTCCATATTTCTGAAACCCCTCTTCATCTTTCTCCTATGTTGGTCTATTATTGTGATTGTACTAATTCAGTGGACAATCTATGTATAGATGGCCATGTTCATGAAATTTACGACACCTAAAAGGGATGTGATCATAGTCTAAAGGTTTGATCCATTCTGATTCTTCGCAGGTTAGGTTGATTGAGTTTGGGAGTGATTTTTGTATGTGCATGTATACACAAATTCTGGTGTAATATGTGTACTTTTTGTGCTTCATTTGTTTTGTTGCTCTGACATAGATTCCTAGCATGTTTCCTATGTTCTTGAGTGTGTCTTCATCCCAGTACTTTTACGGCGACGAATACATGTGGATTTAGAATGGATCCCAAGTGAAATATTCATTGTCCAGATTGAATCGTTTTGTCCAGCTTTGAAGGTACATGCCTGCAAAGTTAAAGAAGTAGGGGCCTCCATATTCAACCCTAAACTTGTCTTCGAGTCTATGGAAAATGATAGTAGAAAAACCCTTGGATCCACGCTGAAGGTCGTAGTGGGCCTTGGGTTTCTATTTTGCTTCAATCCAACCTCCGAGGGCTTGCTCCGAGGGCCATATGCCGATGAAATTGCCGATTAGAGCATGATGTTTCATGCATTGAGATCTCCCATTGATTCTTTCTATTGGGGGGGATTACAGAGTCTGTCAATGGCAAAGTGAGGGTGTTGTCAAGGTTCTACCAATGTCACAACAACTAGGGGAAAACCCTAGCAGAGCTTATTTTTTCTTTAGCACCCAATTTATTTTATTTTATTTCGTAATGGTCTTAAAATAACACCATATGTTGATATAACTTTGGCTAAGTTTTTTTTTTCCATTTCCACTAGTAAAATTGTTTATGGACCCTTTCCCTTGATTTATAGGATGACAAATAATAACCAAAATTATCTATGAAGGATTATATTTTCAAGTCATGAAGAAACTTTTGTTATAATTTGAGATAAAAAAAATCTACCCCCATAATTAAACTCCATGTTTCATTGGGTTTCATTGCTCATCATGTATAATAGATGATATCAAGAAGATTGTGCTCCTTTTGCTATAAAAAAAAAAATAGTTGCTAAAGCTTATTCTACTCTTGCTTTTACCTTTTAATGTATTCTTTGAGGTCGTCAGTCATTACATTATCATATACATTTAAATGGATAGCAAGTGCAACTAATAAGTTCATAATTTAGTTGTATGTTGAATATTGTATTTTTTTAGTATTTTTGTGTTGTCTTTTTAGTCACATGCAAAATTTGTATGATTAATGAGGGAATTTAGAATTATAAATATTAATAATATGATAGCTAAATAATTAATAAGATAATTAAAATTTAAAAATTAGGTTATATTTACTTTTATGTAGCAAGGATTTTAATTTTCTTGTTACTTTTATAAACATAAGTATTATTGTAAATAACTTCTATTCATAACATTTTTATTTTCAAAAACCAAGTTTTGTTTGTAGCTAAAGCAAGATCTCCATTCCTCTTAGATATCACTTAGGGATTTTTAAGTAGGATAAACCAATTTTAATAAATCTTATCAAACCATCTATGTTTGTTAGATGCAACGCTCACAACATAAGAAATTTTGCAATGGCATATCAGAAATTTGTTTTCAACCATTTATACCTTCAAAGCAAGTATGATCCTTACAGATTCATTTGCCACTCAACAAAGTACAAATATGAGAACTGTAATCCACAAATTAATAAACATGGAGAACAATGATAATTTCATAAATGCATCTGATTACACACTATATATCATAAACGTATACTCACTCGGACATGTTGTTTAGTTTAAAATGTATTTTAATTTGTCAAAGTGTGAAAGTAGCAAACAAATTTCATGGCCTATTAGCTCAGTTGGTTAGAGCGTCGTGCTAATAACGCGAAGGTCGCAGGTTTGAGACCTGCATAAGCCATTATTAATTTTACTATTTGGCTTTTCAAGACCTGCATAGGCCATTATTAATTTTACTATTTGGCTTACCTTTTTCAATGGATTCTAAGGTCCTTTCCTTTTTCCAACGTCTACGGATTCTAAGTTCCTTTACTTTTTGGCGTGGGCTAGCTATGGAGCAAACCTCCCTCCATCGGATGGAGGAGGAGCTCCCCCTCCGTCCGATGGAGGGAGGTTTGCTCCATAGCTAGCTTATTCCTTACTTTTTTGAACGTCTACACAGAGCAAATTTTTTTAACGATTTGGGTTCCAAGTTCTCTTGTTTTTCTACTGCAGACAACAAATTTCTTTGTCTGATCAGTATCACCTCACCATGCATGCTGCAATATTTTGACGATGTCATGCATAGTGTGCTAGTTATTCAAAAATTTCATAGTTTTATGAATTCATATCACATAAAGATATTGAAACATGTGTTATATCCATTAAAGTTTATGTCATGATTCACACATTAGGTTCTCAATATTTCTACTTCATCTATAATAATTTTATAAAAAAAAAATTGAAAATGAGATTCTCATAGTTTTACTAAATAGAGGATTAGCTTAGTTGTTAGGTTTATATAATTTAAAGGGTTTTAGTTGTTATATATAGCTTAATCTAATTTAAAGGGTTTTTGTTGTTATATATATATAAGGCTTAATTTTGGATGTGGATCAAAGTACAGACTTTGCTTAAGGGTTGGGATGGTAGTCCTATAGCTTAATGTCTAAGGTTATGGTGCCTCAGTTAAGATTTCCTTGATAATTTTTTGATAAGTTTATTCCTCCCTCGTTTTATGCTGTAAAAAACATTTTTATTTTGAAAAGTTTTTCTCAAGTTTATCAAAAGTCTGTTTTCCCAATAATTGTTTTTGAAGATATCGACAAAGAGAGATCTTGGCCATACTTTGATGGAGTAGCACCAAGTAATCTGAATGTGTAAAGGGTTGGAGAAATTATGTATTTTTATGAGAACCATTTTCTGAATTTTAAAGCCTGTGTTGGTCAGGGATCTAATAACTTCGCTGAACTCAAAGCTATTTGGATACTGTTAGTTTTGGCAGTGGAAAAAAAGATCAATGGTATCCATATTTTTTGGAGATGCAATAACAATTATTCAATGGATTCAGGGAAAAAATGTGAGAGATAATGCTTCCATTAAATGCATGTGGATTGATTTGATATTTTATAGGAGATTGTTGAGATATTCTCTCAACCTACATCTCCATATTTGGAGTTAGTTGGATCTCACTCCAACTATATATAGGTGATGTATGTGTCTATAATTAATATAATACAAATTATTATTGTATGTAATTCTCGTACTATGGCTGTCCATCCAATTTCTAAGTAAAAAAACATGTCATAACAATCTTCTGAATCAAGATATGTAGATATGTAGGGAGTTTTAAGTCTTTAAAACTTCCTACAATCTCCATGCTTTACCCATATTTACAGGGAGAAGAACAATATTGTTGTTTATCTAAAGAGGAATTACAATTGCTTCATGAAAGATGGAAAATGACAAGAGGTGAATGGAAATTTAAGAAATTTTTTCTATCAGTAATTAACATAATTAACATTGGTTATGCTAGATGAGTCTTTTATGTTCTCTCCTGTGTCTTGTTTGAGGTAGTAGGTAATCTGAAGATTCAACCGAGCTCTATTGGGGAGTTTATAGATAGCTTAGTAGAGGAGGAAGCAGGATTCTATTTCGTTTTTCTTCTCTTCTCATTTTCAATCAGCTTTACTTTGGCGAGAAGTTGATTCACTGTGATTATGGTATATGAGGTGTAGTGGTTTATCACTTTTGATCATACCTTTATGTTCTCATGGATATTATGACAGGCATTAGTTCATTGGTAGTTTTTCTGTTTTGATAGAGGTGTTGGGTTTTAAAACTACAAGAGTGACTTGTGTTGTTGTGGTATATGATGTTGCTCAATGGAATTACGTCTACAGGACTATGTAGATAATGTAGGGTTTTCTCCAAGTTTTTAGTTTATGATAAATGTAATGCTCTCTTTTGAGATAGTGTGCAAGAACTCTTTTTTGTCTATTTTAATCCAAGGTTGCAAGATTTTGATATTGATCAGTATAAGTTTTTGTGCTTTTAAAAAGCATTGAAAAATGCAATAAAGTTTTGGTTTTTTTCTTATATATAAGTTGACTAGTTGTGAAATGGAGCATTATTAATTAAACTTCTTGTTATTTTTTGAATATGATTTATATGTGTTAAACATAGAAGGTGCATGCATGTGTTTTTTCCATATCAACCCAAATATATATGGGTATGTGCAAGAAGTTGAGGGACCTTTGCAATGGTGGAGTGAAGTCAATCACTCTTGATCCAAAAAAAAGAAATCATCCCAAGCAATCCTGAACCTTCCAAGCCTAGTCCCAAGGCTGCCAACAAGCATGCCAATTAGGATAGTAAAACAAATCGCGCCTCCGTTTTATTTAATCAAATCGTGCCTCTGTTTTAGTGAACAAAATCGTGTGCACGATTTTGTTCACTAAAACGGAGGCACAATTTGGAAAGTCTGTTTTTTTTTAAATAGGTTGAGGCCGTCTTTTTCTCCTCATCGCGGGGATATTGGACAACTTTGGAGCAAATCTCGACTGGGCGAACGCGTTTTTGGGTGTGCCAAAGCCCTCCATCTCCACCTTTGGATAAACCTCCTATTTGTGAGGTATTTTCCTCATTTCTTTTCATGTTTTTTCTCTTTGTTCATCAATTTATTTTCCCTAGATTGAAAAATTAAACCAAAATAAATTAAATTATGGCCAATGGAAACAAAAACCCCAATGGAAACAAGAACCCCAATGTAACTGGCCAATTGAAACCAATTCCCCAATTTAATCATAAAAATTAAATAATTTTGATTATTTACCAAAATTCATACCCAAAATTCCCATGCCCAATGGAAACCAAAACCCCAATTAACTCAAAAAACAAATGAATTTCACTATTTCCATATGCATATTCACAAGGATCCTTGTTAATCCATACCAAAATCCACAAATATGCAAAGTTTGTCAAGCACATTGCAAGTTTGCATAAGTAATTTACATGCCCAATGTAAACCAAAACCCCAATTAACTCATAAAAAACAAACGAACTTCACTATTGTAAATCCAAAGCAAAATTAACAAATATGCAAAGTTTGTCAATTATGTTGCAAGCTTGCATACAACTAAAAAAAAATCAAGTAGAATTCATATATTCCCCTAAAATACATAAACAAACATGGTAAATCCCTTGCCTCTATCCGAAATATCGAAGTTGCTCTTCCAAGAACATCAATAAAAGCCTTATAATTTTGATGAGACTTCTCGAAGTTGCTCTTCCAAGAACATCAATAAACACCTTATAGTTTTGCAGAAACTTCCAAATCCAGGTGTTAAAATAAGGTATAGAATCTTCCCATGCTTTTAACAAATATTTCGTCTTGAATGAAGGGTACTTTTTGGTTAAGGTCAAGACAACAAAGTTCAACAATAGACTCTATGAACGTGAAGATACATAGGTAGGTTGATGTATTTGATTAAACACGCCAATCGCATACTATCATACATGATATAATCCAGTGGAACCATTGCAACCATAAAATCCATAAAGATTTACTAAATAGACTTTGGAGTCCAAAAAACATCACACTACAACAAATAATTACATATCTAACAAAATCGTTGCCTATACTGGGATTTTATTCATTAACAGCACATTATGCCGCCTATTCTAGGGTCTAGTTGTTGCCTCTACCCGCAATTTGGGAGCTGGTCATGCAAAGGCAACAGTCAGTGCCTCACAATTTCGACAAAACTTCATAATCCAAGCCTTAAAATAAGCTAGAGGAGATTCGGAATCAACATATGCACTCAAGACACTTTATGTACACATGCATACTTAAAAATTGGAATTAATACTTGAATTTAGGACATAAATATGAAATGAAAAAATGTTAAATGTTTATTCTTTACTGTAAAATTCAAGATCAATTTTTAAATTTACATGATAGATTTAGTTTATATGTCATTAGTTATAC
This sequence comes from Pseudotsuga menziesii, assembly GCA_001517045.1. Lineage (NCBI taxonomy): Eukaryota > Viridiplantae > Streptophyta > Pinopsida > Pinales > Pinaceae > Pseudotsuga > Pseudotsuga menziesii. The sequence continues at coordinate 301,262 of LPNX010847112.1, forward strand.
AATTTTCAGTGCTTAGATATGTCATTATATCATGTGTTTATATTTCTAATGATATTTTATTTGTATTTATGAATGTAGTGGCTACTATGGATAACAATGCGGAGATACTGAGGTTTATTTCCCATTTGAAAGATATTGGTTTTGCTTGGAGGGGTGGAGATGAGCTACGCCGCTCCTTGTCAAATTCTTTGTTGTTTATTGTTGATACGATCGCAAGATCGAATGATGCTTTGTATAGCATCGCATCTTACAGGGAGAGGAAAAGACAAAAATATGCTGATGGGTTAAGTTTCAGCGAGGTAAAAAAGCTCAAAATAAAAAAACAACAAATCTCAGTTCATTGTTTAGACTGCCTGGGACAAATGAAATTCCGGAGATCAACAGGCCACATATTTCTATTGAGTGGTGCACCTTTCCACCCATTAGAGACAATTGGATGGATAAATGGTACATGGTTTTTGACATTCCCCCTCATAACAATAGGGAAGTACCGATGTACTTCCTCTGAAAATTGTATGCAAAGTTTGTGATGGGGAAACATGTCAACTATTTTGACATGTTGGGCTTCCAGGGACTTGGTAGCAGGATGCCCCAACACCGACCCCATGCTAGGCATAGAGATGCCAATCAACAGATACCTACACCCCGTGCCCAGCTACCGAGGGTAGACATCCCTCCTGCACATGACATGGTTACCTAGACACAGGAGACATTTTTTACTCTAGCTGAGATGGTCTCTATACACACGACCACTATTGACCAGAGAACGCCCTCTTCTTCTGCCAGTGTACAACCACCAGCTTCTAGTGGTGGAGGGACATCTATTGGTGGGGATAGACCGACATCCCATGTGCCTCAGAGCGAGCCACATGTCTGCACATCATGTGGGGGACCCTGTTATGGTCTTGGACCAAGACATGGTACCACTATGATGACTGGTGGTCAGGTAAGGACATTGTTTTAAAACTCAGTTATTGTTCAATTTTTAATTTTTCCATACTATATGTAACATATTGAAAGATTCATAATATATGCAATATTTACTCTTGCAGGAGATTGATGCCTCTCATGGGGGTGGTACTGCACCCGGTGTGGTTGTACCCAAGGCCCAAAGAACCATCATTGAGATAATATTTAAACACTTGTCATTTTGTTATTACATATAATTTTGTTAATGCATGTCTTAGTCTTGATTAATTTATTAAATTGTCTAATATTTACAATTTTTGAAGTTGCAGGAACCCCACTTAGAACGTGATGCTGGAGACGTTGATATCAACGACATAGTCTAAGGTGGAATTTATGATTACTTGAAGAATGTAAGTACATGGGTTATGACTAAATCTTCTTCGAATTATTTAAATTTCTTACTGTACACTCCTTTATAGATCACTAATGTTTATAATTTTTAAACTTGCAGATGCTATTAGCATCTGAGGAGGGGCAAGAAATTGATGGAAGCGGTCACTCCCATGGTGTAGATATGTCCCAGGAAGGGATAAGTATATTACAACATGTTATTTTTTCAGTACATATTATTCCATCCATTCAAATCCATGTCTAACTATGGTAACACTTTATGAATGCAGACGTCATCACAGATCTCTGCACCGCCTCTTTGGTTTGGATCTCCCTGTAGTCCAAACATAGATAAGGGGGTTGTTTACACCAGATAACCCTCTTCCTTGAACAGATCGGGTGTGCATGAGGATCAGCCTACTCATCCCATGGTAATGTACACACTTCCAATGGTAGTTATTGGTTAGCTATGAATTCACTTCACAAGTGGTTTTTCTTAATGTTATTTTCGCATGTTTACAGCATCAGGATGTAGAGTCCTCCGTACCAGACCTTAGTGGGATTGGTGATGCCGCGGTCAATGCTGCATCTACAATAGGGATAAGTCACACTGAGGTACATCTACTTGAATATTTGTAATTGTACATTTCATTTGTATTGTTTATGGACATGCACGATGTCTAACTGTTTAATCATTTGGTGAATGTAGCCACACCCTGGTCCATTAGTGCACACAACTAAGTTTGATGTTCAACCTACGGCTCCTCTTACTACTGAAGAGTCCCAGCGTAATCCCCTAGAAATGGATTTTTTGGTGAGATGTTCATTTTTTACATAATTGATTAGTACTTTCTCATTCATGTACATGTTGATAATTCTTGAGATAATTGACATATTTTTTTTATTTGCAGAGAAGCATGGCAAAGAGGCTCTCTGCAAGGTGGAGGACAGCAGAGGAACCTATACCCTCAACACCAGAGGCACCTATACCCCCGATGGATGCAGTGAGTCTTTGTTTTATTTATAATTGAGTCATACTTTAAATTTTCAAAATTTGTTATTGATGGACAGTACTAGTTCAGTTACCTAATCAAGAAATATTGTCACTGATTTGCAGTCGCCAGAGATGCACAGTGGTCGTACACAGAGCCGAAAAGCATCAAGGTCCGGGAAAAAAAAGAGAAAGTTAGATTTTTGATGTGTTAGTCCAGGACAAATATGTATTTTTATGTATAATCTGGAGTTAGAGTATAGGGGCGCGGTCCAGGACAAATGTACTTTTGTTTGCACATGTACATCAAATATGTTTTTGATACATGTACATTCACAAGCCATAGATATGCCTTCTATTTTTGTATTATATAACTTTCATGATATAAAAAATATTTCATATCAAGGCTCTTGAGATATTCATGGTTCAGTCTTTTAAGTGTGATTATACACATGTGGCGAATAATGTTTCTATGTGTAATGTTCCCAATTTTTTTATAGATTTTACAATTGCATGGAGATATCAGTTATAAATTTGAGAACAATGCACAATTACACTATTACGTAATGACAAAAATGTACATTTTAATTGTTTTTTACCACGATCCAATTGCATATACAATGTTATATTAACAATGTCAAATTGTATTCACAAAGATGGAACATACCTAATACACATAAGCACCCAACACAGCTAAGAAACTAATCCAACTTGGTGGAATACAAAAGCACCTTACCCACGTAACAATCTAACAAACGTTTAAAGGATGCACAAAGTTGACACACCTAAGTGATGCACCAGTATGGTCTACATAAATAAAATTATTTTTTGGGATGATGTCTTTCATCTAACGAATACATGGGATAAAAATCAAAAATAAAAGTATTCGAGTAGTATAATATTGATTCAAAATAATGGTTATGACTATATCCTGCACATTATGTATGTCCTACACATTATTTTATCACTTTGTTAATGTACATGGCATTTGATGAATGGCATCGAGTAACAACTTTGAAAGAGATGAAAGTTATGTGTGATTTTATTATAGTTTAAATTGATTAGAGAAGTACTATTCTGAATCTTGTTTTATAAATTCATGTTTATGGAGTATTATTCGAAGCATTCGTAGTGTGAAGATATATATATTTTGTAATAATGGTGTAATAGAATGGCCACTTGTTTCTAAACATAAACATGTTCCATTACATGGTTACTGACGTAATGGCATTGTCTCCTCCTACATTTCATTATACAAATGCTCACATCTCTTGGATGAGGGGAAGATCTACAATCACCTTCAAGCTGAACTTTATGTGCAAAAATTTCACATTCACTTACTGAGCAAAACCCTAGTTTCCAAAATTGACCAAAACAAATGATCCCTTGTCCATGGACCTAAAGTAGAGGGCCACTCTAGCACTATACCGATGTATTGAATCCAACGGAGCTGAATGTTCATCAATCCGAGCAACGGTCATCAATCTATGAAACATTGAATCCCACCTTCTACAGGCTTTTAGGGACACCCATTGAATCCCTAACCTTGGGGCATAGAGCGGAAACCGTGCATCAAAAAGGGCTTTCGGTGGGTCATGCAAGCGTGTTTAGGCAGGTTCCATGTGGGAATGCTAGCCACACGTTCACAGTTAAGGAATTTGCAAAGCTGACCCCTATGTGCAGAAATTGGACATTCACTTACTGAGCAAAACCCTAGTTTCCAAAATTGACCAAAAAAATGGTCTCTTGTCCATGGAACCAGATTAGAGGGCCATCCTAGCACTATCTCGATGTCCTGAATCCAACAGAGCCTACGGTTTGTCGATCCAAGCAACGGTCATGATTCTATGGCACGTTGAATCCCACCTCCTACAGACTTTCAGGGACACCTGTTGAATCCCTACCCGGGGCATAGAATGGAAACCGTGCATCAAAAAGGGCTTTCGGTGGTTTTTGCAAGTCTGTTTAGGCATGTGTTATGTGGGAACGCTAGCAAAGCCTTCACGGTCGAGCAATATGTGAATTTGACCCTCATGTGCAAATATTTCACATTCACTTATTGAGCAAAACCCTAGTTTCCAAAATTGACCAAAAAAATGGTCTCTTGTCCATGGAACCAGATTAGAGGGCCACCCTAGCACTATCCCGATGTCCTGAATACAATGGAGCCAATAGTTTGTCGATCCGAGCAATGGTCATGATTCTATGGCACGTTGAATCCCACCTCCTACAGGCTTTCAGGGACGCCTGTTGAATCCCTACACGGGGCATAGAATGGAAATCGTGCATAAAAAAGGGCTTTTGGTGGGTCGTGCAAGTGTGTTTAGGCATGTGTTATGTGGGAACGCTAGCCACACCTTCACGGTCAAGCAATATGCGAATTTGACCCCCATGTGCAAAAATTTCACATTCACTTACTTAGAAAAACCCTAGTTTCCAAAATAGACCAAAAAAATGGTCTCTTATCCATGGAACCAGATTATAGGGCCACCCTAGCACTATCTCAATGTCGTGAATCCAACGGAGTCTACGGTTCATCGATCCGAGCAACGGTCATGATTCTATGGTATGTTGAATCCCACCTCCTACAGGCTTTTAAGGACACATGTTGAATCACTACCCGGGGCATAGAATGGAAACCGTGCATCAAAAAGGGCTTCCGGTGGTTCGTGAAAGATTTTTTAGGTATGTGTTATGTGGGAACGTGAGAAACACCTTCACGGTCAAGCAATATGCGAATTTTACCTCCATGTGCAAATATTTCACATTCACTTACTGAGCAAAACCCTAGTTTCCAAAATTGACCAAAAAAATGGTCTCTTGTCCATGGAACCATATTAGAGGGCCACCCTAGCACTATATCGATGTCCTTATTCCAATGGAGCCGATGGTTCGTCGATCCAACCAACGTTCATGATTCTATGGCACGTTGAATCCCACTTCCTACAGGGTTTCAAGGACACCTGTTGAATCCCTACCCGAGGCATAAAATGGAAACCATGCATAAAAAAGGGCTTCTGGTGGATCGTGTAAGCGTGTTTAGGTATGTGTTATGTAGGAACGCTAGCCACACCTTCACGATCGAGAAATATGCGAATTTGACCCCCATGTACAAATATTTCACATTCACTTACTTAGCAAAACCCTAGTTTCCAAAATTGACCAAAAAAATGGTCTCTTGTCCATGGAACCAGATTAGAGGGCCACCCTAGCACTATCTCGATGTCCTGAATCCAATGGAGCCTACGGTTCATTAATCCGAGTAACGGTCATGATTCTATGGCACGTTGAATCCCACCTCCTACAGGCTTTCAGGGACACCTGTTGAATCCCTACCCAGGGCATAGAATGGAAACCGTGCATCAAAAAGGGCTTTCGGTGGTTCGTATAAGTGTGTTTAGGCATGTGTTATGTGGGAACACTAGCCACACCTTCACGGTCAAGAAATATACGAATTTGACCCCCATGTGCAAATATTTCACATTCACTTACTGAGCAAAACTCTAGTTTCCAAAATTGACCAAAAAAATGGTCTCTTGTCCATGGAACCAGATTAGAGGGCCACCCTAGCACTATTCCAATGTCCTAAATCCAACGTAGCCGATGGTTCATCGATCCAAGCAACGGTCATGATTCTATGGCACGTTGAATCCCACCTCCTACAGGCTTTCAGGGACACCTGTTGAATCCCTACCTGGGGCATAGAATGAAAACCGTGCATCAAAAATGGATTTCAGTGGTTCGTGTAAGCATGTTTAGGCATGTGTTATGTGGGAACACTAGCCACACCTTCAAGGTCGAGTAATATGAAAATTTGACCCCCATGTGCAAATATTTCACATTCACTTACTGAGCAAAACCCTAGTTTCCAAAATTGACCGAAAAAATGTTCTCTTATCCACGGAACCAAATTAGAGGGCCTCCCTAGCACTATCCCGATGTCCTGAATCCAACAGAGCCGATGGTTCATTGATTTGAGCAACGGTCATCATTCTATCGCACGTTGAATCCCACCTCCTACAAGCTTTCGGGGACACCCATTGAATCCCTACCCGGGAGAAACAAATTATCGGAGTGAAGGAGATAATTATCGGATTCAAGGAAATGTCCTTATAGAATCAACTTCGAGATTCAAGGAAAATGCAATAGACATATCCCAGATAGAGTGGTATATAATGGTCTTGGCCTATAAGGCATGAGTCATGTAAGTATCAATATAATACAACAAATCCATTGTAGAAGTCTATTGAATTTATCAATATATCAAGCGCTCAATGTATCAAACTGCAAATAATCAATGAGACCATGAAACCAAAATATCTTACTACCACATACCTGACTACCTACCTGTGGTCATTCGACTAGACCATCGAGATAACCTCTAATAACAACGGTATCCTTTAGCCTCTCGTGCTTGGAGTAAGGCAACAAGTGTCGTGAGTTTGATGAGTTCTTGTGTTGGCATTGTTTACAGCTGGAGGTTTGTGCCAATAACTAAGTTTGTATAATGGTATACAATTTGACCTGGTCTATAATCTTCAAATACATAACCTTTTTTCTTTCGTGCATGGGAAACCTGTGTCAAATATTACCTTTTGATAACCATTGACCCAATTGGAAAATCATTTCCCTTAGAGTTGCTTAATGATACAATGAGGGTCTGCTTCCCATCCAAGCAATGTGCTAGCCAGTAGTCAGTGTGCCATTCATTGTCTCTCGGGGCAACCACTACATATATGTGCGCTGCATAAAATAAAGTGCAGACCTAGGAGTCAGCTAACTAAACACAAGTAGTCATCAAACATTTCAAAGTGATCAACATAATAGTCGAACCCAGTTGTATGAGATCTAAAATGTGGCCATAGTCATGTGAAATACTCGACTGGCCTTCCTCCAACTGGGATAATTCTGAAGTTATTTGTTGTCCAATGGAGAGTGATACACGATCCCAGCTATCAACCCAATCTGTGGATTCACAATTGTCCCATTCACCACTGCTACATGGATAACAAAAACAAGAGAGTTTTCTTGTCCACATTTCAACTATAGCATTGTTTAACGTCCTAACTGAAGGGAATGCACAATTTCCTTGGACGGTCTTGCACTCATATAGGTGTGATCGATCTAGGTGTGAATGGAATGCACGAGTTCCTTGGTCTTCTTACCTTCTAGCTCCCTGCCCCATCACTGAAGAACACCATGCAACAATGGTCTTTGCATCTCGGATGAGCGAAATAGTTGTGAATTTCATCTCTTGCCTACGTAATGCAGTCTTGATGCATGCACCTGCTCCATCATGTTCCCCTTTTCCATCTCCGGTCTCAAAATAGTTCCAAATATGTGGCACCTTGTGCCTCTTGTGGAGAATACACAACTATTGGAAGACACGAGAATTTTTTAATTGCCTCACACAACCCTCAGACCAAATCCAATGTTGTTCCATCTGTATATTGTTATCCTCCCAGTGTTTGTAGAACAATTTAAAGCTATGTTGTACAAAAGCAAAGTCATGACACCTGTCATCACTTATGTAAAAGTGATACTCCTTCAATATAACCTTGTTCTCTTCAGTACTATCTGCCCCATCTCTATAGGTGATATGGACCATTATGCTGACCTGATCTAAGTGATAATATTGACTCTGAATCTCGTTTTGTGGTTGAAGAGTGTAGTTTTCCACAAAATCGACCACTGATAATATAGTTCCAATAGGAAATGTATCCCTGCACGCTCTAAACTGCTCATCTTGCCAACGAGCCACATGTACATGCTTTACATACTGTTGTGTCTTTTCAAAGAATTCCTCCATGAAGTTGCATACCAGTACCTGGTAGATCAACAATAAATATGTACAGATCAATAGGTTGTTACATATATGAAGTAGCAATAGATATCAATAGAAAAAAATCAGGAACTCATTGCTAACCTGAGAGGTGACCAATTGTATTTTTTTCCTTTCATTCCCTCCACCGATATCATACGTGACATATTTGAATGACTGCAAGTTCACTTCATGTCTCCCAAGTTCATGCTCATCGGTGACATGTATGCATTTGTCAAAAAATGCCATTCCACCACACCTTGGGCATGTTCCATCTACGCAAGGCCTTTGATAAAATGTGCAACCTTCTGTCTTCTACACAAGATGCCATGGATAAACTCTCTAGATGATGTCGGTGGCAATGTAGTTGAGCATTCTCGCACAAGAGTGTTATGCAAAAAATGCAATATATGTATATATGTATCATAATAATAATCGTACTCAATGTGATATCGACAACAACATGTGTTACGAGTTGTGTTTATTTTAACATACCATGGTTTGCATTTCTTGAAGGATCTTTGGCCCAAGTTAAGTTCATTATGTTCATGCCTAAACCTCTCATATAACTCTGTTTGTGTCATGTCAAGAAAATGTTTAATGTGGGGCTCACGGTCCCTTGAACCCATTCTCAATTTTAGTACATCTTTTTGGTTGGATGAAGGTCCACTATTGTCACGCCAAAACTCTTGCACCCGTCCCTTTATCGCATCAATGAGCTTCATATCAGAGCATGGCAACCTGCCAACAAAGGACCAGACATCTATTTCACCAGAGTCAAGCTGTTCTCTTCTAGAACAATACCTACGAAGTGCTTTCATATCCAATCCTACAAGTTTGGATGTAGGCTTAAGAAGGCGAAGGGCCTTGGTGCTTTTGTTCACGATTGATTTTGACAACACACAGCGAGTTGCATTGCGATCCTTTGAATGAGATTTCTTTCCAATATTACTAAATGCATCTACCAAAATTCTGACAACATAAGAACTTGGTTCAGAACTATTTATCATCTTTATCCTTAAGTTTTTCCTAACAACAGTCATAGACCTTGATTTTAACAACGATATAAATAATATACCTTTATCTACATCACATTCAGAATCAAAATAGTTGACAAGTATATGTTGAGCTTGATATGCAATACCGCGTTTAGACAGCGTACCTTCAGGCGAACCAATGAGACTTTCATCAATTTGTATACATTTTGGAGTTCTTCGGCATGAAGTTGCTAATGGAGGTAGTGAGGTTGGAATTGCACCCTATACCATATCACCCGGTCGGTCTGGCGTTTGAACATGAGCTTCATGTCCTTTCGTGTCTTCCTAATGGTCGGACAGTGGCAATTGTAAATCCTCTTGAGTGGTCTGAACAACATTGTCTTCTTTTAGCATACCTTCAGCATTCAATGTCTCTATAACTTCGTCACTTGTATACCCACATTCAATTAAATCTACAAAGGTTTCAGGCGGCCTTGATGTGCACCTACCTTTTACTCCTTGATCAGTGCCATGCAGTGCTCGTTCTTCTACTGATATGGTGACCGAAGACCCCTCGAGCAAATGCTTTTGTCTTTATTGATGTGGATTGGAAGGAAGAACTGTGGCATCCTCAACAATCGGAATTGGTTGAGTGTCCATAGAGCATCTTTGATTGGTCATGTCATTTCTTTTCTTCTCTCTAATTTCTTCAAGGATTTCATTGGGTATCCGCTTCCTTGCTGATTTTCTTGCTCGATTGCGTGAGTTTCCCATGACCACAATGATCAATGATATATATGGTATCCTTTTCTAGCTCCTCAATGGGAAACTACCCAGGGCTTGGTTTCTTTCTTGCTCAATTGTGTCTAGATACTCAAGATAGGGGGAACATTGGGAAGACTGTTG
>LPNX010847112.1:316255-335761 GCA_001517045.1 Pseudotsuga menziesii
TCTCTTTCATTTCTCAACCATTTAAAAAAAATTGTATGGTGCACTAAAGAACACCAACCTCTACATGCTATAAAAAACCCATTTTCAAATAATTGCATTAAGACATTCAAACGCTGCACCCACAATTGACGTACCATTTTCGAGGTTTGATCTCTTAGATAATTAAAAAAAATTAAAAAAATTATTTTTATTATTGGAAAAATAGTCGTGCACTAGTCCTATATGTTCTCTATATGTATACCAGTTTTCGTAAGTTTATTCCATCATTTAGACACTCAAGTTGCACCCACAAAAACATATACCTTATAATTTGTCCCAAAAATAAAAAGCGCTCATTAAAAAATATCTAACTTTAGATGGTTAACGGCATTTTCAATAGAAAAAAAATTATATATTTGGAAAGGTCATTCAATTTCCTACATTTCTTGTTTTTTACTGATCGCAAGATTCATTGTGTAAGTGACTCAAAATATCGATGCAAGTTGATGGATGTCTGTTTTTTCTGTTTTGTATTGCATCTAACGCACCAAAAGAGACCCTCAACTTCTCGCACACACCCATATATATTTTTAATTTTATTAATTATAAGTTATGCATATTTTTAACTTGATTAATTATTAACTTATGTTGTTAATTTAGTTTCATTTTTATCTTAGTATAAGTGGTTTATATTTTTAAAATTACTTATGGTTTTTATTGATTGAATAGGAAGTAGTTTAAGTATTGTAGCATTTGGATTTTTTAGACTATTATGATTGGAATTTAATTATACAACTTTGGGTTAATTGCAATTTTTGATTATGCAATCTCAACAACTTATAATTGCAATTTTAGTAATTCATAGTAAAAAAAATTGATGGGAATTGTCCAAATGGTAATATGTTTAGAGTACTGCATTGAATATATATATATATATATATATATATATATATATATCCTAAAAAAGATAAAAACTGTTATCACTTCTTGATGCATTTGGTATCTCCCAATCTTATCATCAACCAAGTCATTTCCAAAATAAAGTTGATGATCTTCGATATAGGGACCATGACCTCCAAAGAGACAAAGTTGAGATTTTTGAAGAACAAACATTAAAGAGATGTAAAAGAACATTTAAATCCAAATGGGAGACAAGATTTACATGGTGTCACATTGTAAATATTGTAATGCCATTGAAAGGATAAAATGTTAAAAGAGAAATTCCAATAGCTAAAAATGGAAGTACCACTCCCAAGTTAGTGGTTTAAATGTCCATGTAGGATCAAAGGCTCATCAATTTCTTTGCAAGGGAGAAACCAAGTGAAGTAATCTTCCAAATAAAAACATGTAGAAGTAATGGAAGATATTGTGAAAGAAAGAAAGTGATTAAAATATTTTATTTTTTACTATACATGATTTACCTTTAGAAGCGTATAAGTCAGTTTGTACTTTAATAGGTACATATGCATTTCAAACATGTATCTAACATATGAATTATCAACATATACAAATGCAACATTTAAAAAAGAATTTGTACAAGTTGTGAAAGAGGCATATTGAAAATGCTCCAAAGATGAGAATTGCCATAGTTTATTTACTTAATTTTACTTGATGAAAGTACACATAGATCTATGGAACAACATTTCATTATTTATATTATCTACAAATTTGGCAAATGAAGGAAAAAGGAAAATTTGTGTGACAAAATTCATATGTTTGTTTAAGTAAATGATGAAACAACTTAGTCTATGTATGACATAATGACATCTCTTTTAGCAGAGATGTATCTATCCTTATGAAATTAGTTGGATTTGAATCTGATGGGACTTCTTCTATGTGGGGTATTCACAATGTTTTATCTATTGAAATTGATCCAAATACGCCTCATTCATTAGATATGTATTGCATAGCACATCAAAAAGTATTATCAACAAATGATGCTTCATCTCCTTTTATAGAGTTGAAATATATTGATCAATTTGCAAATAAAGTTTATTCAAGGCTTAAGAACTAAAAAAAATGGAGTTGAAAGAGCTAATGGAAACATTTCAAATCACAAGTTAGAGGTGTTACAAATTCACAAAATTGGGTAGTTTCTAGAGGAAAGGCTATTAGAAAACTTGTTAAGCTCGTGTCTACTTTGTTAAAACACGAGTTAGAGGAGAACAAAATCTATGAAATCTAATCTAATTTTGCATCCACTTACTTGAAAATATGGCTATTGAGTTAAGTAAGATGAATCAAAAGGAGGCATATTTAGAGTAAGCGGATTACACATAACATGTTTTTTAAGTAAAGCACAAAGAGGAACACTTGAGTTTGTAGATAATAGAGGAGTGGTATATGTACATGCATTGAGGTTTGAGACTTCACCTAATACACAAATATCAATAAGACTAGATGGTTGCATTATTTTGGAGAAAAGGTCTCTAACTAAGGTGGTTGATTCCCTAGATATGAGGTTCATATTTTAGCTCATATATAATGTTGCTATGTTTTTCCAATCCTCATCAACGAGGAGATGGAACATAGAAGCTCTCAAATAAGAAGATGGTTAACATGTTAATGTAAAAAAATTAGTGTGAGAAATTTACGTATTGTGGATACTACTAGATGTTTGTGTGATATGGATGAGTTTATTTGTATGATATATAAATAATACTCCCAAAACTATATGTTTGGAGTATGGGGTTTATGTGGAAGTGAGCTTGATAGGTTTGAAGGTTTTGCATGTCTCATGGAGCTATGGTAAACTATTCTTGTTATTACATCTAATATAACAATATGTGAAAGAGGCTTCTCACAATAAATAGTATAAAATATGAATACAAACACTTTCTTTGAAAAATATTTTTAAATGTATTCATTTATGTAAAATGATGATTTTGTGGTTAATTTTTATTTGAAAGGAAAACATGTTAATTTATTAAATTTGATTGAAATTACAAGTATTTCATTAAATGATTTTTCATTAAGTAATTAGTTAATTTGTAACAACGTTAAAATTTTGAAAGTTAAACATTTTATTATATTTTTTTTGAAAATAAATACTTAATTTACGAAAGTATATATATATTTTTTAATTTTCATTATTGAAGGATGGGATGGATATCTATGCTTGAAATTAAAAATAAGCCCAACCCTTTAAATTTGATAATTGACGAGGCATCCTTACCCTGATTACTGTGATGGCATCCTTACAAAAATGGTTCACTTCGCATTTGGCCCCTTTGATCACCCAAATATACAATCGACTTTAAGTTCAAGCTGATAATGATAATCTATAAATGGACCCACCAAAGAATATTTAATGTTAAACCAGTGTTCCATGGAAGCGCAGTCCCCATCGATCAAGTTTCAGCAAATTGGACAACTTGCATTTGGCTCTGGAAACCAGCAACTCTCCATTGGTCACATTTTTTTATTGCAATGCGTTATATATATTGATCATCATAGATAGATATAACAGCGATGCGTTATATATATTGATCTTCATAGATATTTCAAAGTACGGCCGGGTATATATACATTGCATATATATCGAAGGATAGCCGGCTTTTCATTATATAGAGAATTAAGTTCACTGATAAGCTGCCAAAACAAAATTCCCCGGCACTGGAAAAGGAAATATTTTTTTGAATCTAACGAAACAAACAAACTAACCTGAGAAACCTCCCCAAAACACGTCGGGTTCAGAAAACCTACCATCGATGTCGTTCTGCTGACTCGATCCTGCGCCAAACAGTAGCTCATCGCTGCATGAATTGCCATAGCTCTGAGTATTATTAACGACCGCTGCAGCCGGATCTCCCAAGAAAAAATCCGGCCGGTTTCCGTTTCCCGCCGCGATGCCCTTCTCTTTTCCTGAATTGGCCAAGGATTCGCCGGAAGGAAGCACGGGCTGGTGACCGTCGAACAGGGCGACATGGCCGAAGAGCTTATCTTTCCGCGTGAACGTGGTGCCGCAGGAGCATTGCCACCGGTTGTGCCCGCAGTTTTTCCCGTGAGTTTTCAGGTCTCCGACGACGGAAAATTGCTTGTTGCACTTGTTGCAGGTATACATCTTCGGACAGTGGCTCCGCTTGTAGTGGTTTCTTAAAGAAGCTATGGATTTCAGCGGCTTGAACTTCCGGTGCTTCTTGTTTCGCCTGCATCTATCGTACAGGCACGAATACCTCGACGAGGAGTCTCTACAGGGCTTGTCGGGCGCCGGGGGTCTCGACATGAGCGCCTGGTGAGTCTTGTATTCGTTCCCGTGGGCTCGCATGTGCATCCGAACATTGGCGTCCCGTCTGAAACCCTTGCCACAGATCTCACAGAAATGCGTATGCTCGGCCAGGATATCGTCCTCGTTCATCTCCACAATATCGTAAACCAGGTCATCCATGGCTTCAATTTTTCTTTCGGCCTCCTGAGATAATTCGCTCCGAGACGAATTATTCGAATTCGAAACCTCTGGCCGTAAACCTTGAGCAATTCCATTAGGTTTCCCAAACCCCAACCCTAACCCTAATCTCCCCGGGCCTTGAATATTAATGGCGTCGAGACCTTCAAGATCGACAACAGAGTCGACCGATGTCGGATTCGCGGTTCCCCGGCCTTGAACCGACAGTAAAACCGACGCGGCCGTCACGATAAGTTCAGACAGGATCGAAGATATGATCCCTGGCTGATCATGACGGCCTTCTTGAACGAATGCCTCCAGTTGTCGGGCCTTCTGCTTAAGAACCGAAAGACTAGACAAAAGAACATGAGCGGTGCCATCGAAGGCACCGGTCGCTGCAGGAGGCACGGAGCTTAAATTGCTTCCCTGCAAATTAGGGCCCTCGCCATACTGATGAAAATACAAAGGCCGGCCGCAATTGTTGACAGCGCTTCTCGAGGATCCGACATGTCGATCAAGATCAGAAAAAACTTGCTGGCGACAATCGCCGGGGTTCGGGAACTCAACGTTGGTGGGTGCGTTGAAGAATCCGACTTCACGAAAGCAATCGGGAGCTGCGTAGCGTCGATTGGCCGACTGAAAATTGTTGTGGTTAGCATCCATTGTCGTGACAGTGTCGTCGATCATATTCTTGAAGAGCTTTCAGAGATACGCATGGATTGAAACGATTCAGGACTATATTCAAGAACAAGAAACAAGAAACGGTCCAGACTCCAGACTATATATTCAAGAAAAAGAACACAAGAACAAGAAACAAGAACTAATGGTCCAGACACCAGACTATATATTCAAGAAACAAGAACTAATGGTCCAGACACCAGACTATATATTCAAGAACAAGAACCAGAACAAGAAACAAGAAATGGTCCAGACTCCAGACTATATATTCAAGAACGGGATCAAGAAAAAGGGAAACAAATGGTCCAGGGAAGAAAAGTATGGGGCCTGGCGTGTGGATGGCATGCGCTGGCCGCACATCTCACGAAAGCGAAATGCAGCCATTGAATTTGCAACAGTGAGAATATACTGTGGCGGTTAAATTTAATTATATTGAGACCAGGAAGGAAAGCAAGGGGAACAAATGGTCCAGAGAAGACAAGTATGGGGCCTGGCGTGTGGATGGCATGCGCTGGCCGCACATCTGACGAAAGCGAAATGCATCCATTGAATTTGCAACAGTGAGAATATACTGTGGCGATTAAATTTAATTAATTGAGACCAGGTCGCTCTCCAATATTAAATAATGGAGGTCTGAAAAATATTTTAAAGAGGCTAGTGAACTGCTACAGTCTCTCGATGTCGACGTCGAGATATGGTTATAAAAAATATGTCACGATATAATAAGGCGTCCTCTTAATAATGTTGACAACATATTTTCACTTGCTCGGGAGAAAAAAGACTTATAATTATTATGGTAATGTAAAGTAGCGATCATTGGTATAACATAAAAATTATCCAAGAGAGGGAGAAAAAAGACTTATAATTATTATGTTGATGTAAAGTAGTGATCATTGGTATAACATAAAAATTATTCTAAGAGAGTGAACGAATGTTATTGTATAAATTTGAGGATGTACACTTTAAAGTAAATTTGTATATCATAAATTTCAGTAAATCATGATTCTTATGTCAATATGACATTTATATAGAGAGAGGGGGTTCTTTTACAATTATAATGGTTGACTATGTCTAAGGTAATTAATTATGCTTGTAAATTCAACCTCACACTCCTAGTTTGTGGGACATGTTGTGTTAGAGCACATGTGTGGTATAATAAACCTCACCACACTAATGAGAGTATGTTATACTAATGAGAGACTATTATAGAAAGTCTTATGATGGTGTATCATTGAAGATTCTGTCAATATGACATTTATATAGAGAGAGGGGGTTCTTTTACAATTATAATGGTTGACTATGTCTAAGGTAATTAATTATGCTTGTAAATTCAACCTCACACTCCTAGTTTGTGGGACATGTTGTGTTAGAGCACATGTGTGGAATAATAAACCTCACCACACTAATGAGAGTATGTTATACTAATGAGAGACTATTATAGAAAGTCTTATGATGGTGTATCATTGAAGATTCTATGTATTGGTCTTTTATTTATTGGGTTTATATTTTTTCCTACAATTGATACTTAGTTGGTGTCGACTTGTACTTGTGATTGTAATTGTGATGTAAAGGCCATGTGTTTATAAGACTTTATTAGGGAATACCTACACCTTGATTAGTATGAATAATAATTACGGTGTGATATTTGTTGATTGAAGTTTAGAAGTATGTTTATTTGTCACTAGATCACTAGTCACATATGTATCTAAGCCTTATGGACCTGGTTATAGTCTCTTTAGAAGGATGGATTCATGGAGTTGAAGGGGACCTAACAAACTCGATGCATTAGTGTCAATGGTACTGCTCGTCATTGAGTTGAACTGACAGGGCATGTTTTCATCTATAATTAGAAGAGTTTCAACACTCATTTAACCACTAAGTTATGTGTTGGTTGTTAACTTTGGGTGTTGTGTTATGCTTGGAAACGTTTAAATGAGTGGTTATGTTCGTAGAATTATGTAAGTATTTAATTTGTGTGGGGGACCCGCAGCTTACCAGTGGGCTTAATTCTCTATATAATGAAAAGCCGGCTATCCTTCGATATATATACAATGTATATATGCCCGGCCGTACTTTGAAATATCTATGATGATCAATATATATAAAGCATCACTGTTATATATATCTATGATGATCAATATATATAACACATCGCTGAAAATAATGCAAAAAGAAATTAAGCTTCAGAAGTAGGCATGGGAAAGGACAAGTGGTAAGTGTAACTATGTGTTTGAATTGCAGAGTTTTCCCTGTATCTCTTAGATTTAAGAAACTTCTCAATGGTTCCATGTCCAAAATTGATGTCTTCACTCTTCACGCAAGAGGAAAACCGTTTTTTGTGCATTGTTATCCATTGGAGTAATTTCTATAAAGTAGGGTTCCTTGTAGAGGAAGCAGAGACAAAAATTTCACCATATCATCCCAATGAACTTTTATTGTATGAATGCCTAACTTTTCTACAAATTATGAAAAAGGATCATTTTTGTTTCTGCCAATATATTAAAGACTAAACATAAATGTTTTGTTTATTACTAGTTATGTCTTGACATAATATTTAGTGTTCGTGATTGCAATAATAACTTTTACAAAATGAGTTTCCAGATTCCATCAGTAAAAAAAATTAGATTTATTCGAAGTCAAAAAAAGATTGATACTTTGATTAGGTCTGAGCTTAAAAAACATGTACATTTGGTCCATCCAACACACCAACAACGAAGTCAACCATTGACTTTGTTGTTGGTCTATTGGATGGACCGAACATACATGTTTGTTAAAGATGACCTTTGATTAGTGATATAATGGTTATATATCTGAGGGCTACGACGTTTGATTAGTGATATAACGGTTATATATCTGAGGGCTACGACGTGACAATATTATATATACGTATTCATAGGTGATAGCTTTGGTTTCTTGTATCATTGTAAAATTAGTAAAATGAATAATCTCATAAGGTTAACCAGAATCCTACTACAATTTAAACACCACTGGTTTCTTATCTATGAGCATTGCTTTATTTCAGAGAAAGCATTGAAAGGAGTATTTATAATGAATACATCATCATAAGATCTAGCATTAGCAATTTTGGGCTTGTCTAGTCCATGCTTACTTCTTCTACGAGGCGGTGATTGAGAACCATGTTTTCGTCTCGGTCTGTAATTTGTGATCATTAGCAAATATCGACCATGAATGTCATAAAATTAAAGAAGGATGTAGATGGAGAGGTTGTTCCTAGTGCTTCTACTAAGCTTAGCTCTACTTCAAGAGTGCTCCAGTTCAAGTTAGGTTATAGGCTTAGCTTCCTCCAATCCATTTGTTGTAAAAGGCATAGATTCCATAGCTAGATATGCATATGAGTGTCTTTGCTTTGACAAACAATGGCAGAATGAAGAAGATATATTCCATAGTAACAGCTGCACCTAGTTTACTCGGATATTTTTAGATGTATGGATGAGGATGAGGTGTGGATGAGGCGGTGCACTGGTGATGGTAGTGCATGTGGTGATGCAATTAATCTAATGCACTTTCTTGGAATTCAATACTAGGAGTGGCGGTTGTCACGTCCCCTCCCCTCATCCCGATAATGGAGAGGACACGACCAACACTATTGTTGTTGTTAGGGCAATCTAGCTCCATGTACATTAGGGAAATCTAGCACCATGTACATGAAAATAAAAACTGCATTGAATTAAAAACATACATAGATGCAATATAAAGTTACAGATATTAAACATAAAATACATTGCCTTGAACATAAAATACCAATGTAGATGTACAATTCATTAAATAACCGAAGCAAATACATTTCATTCGCATTCAAGCATTCAACATGTTCATGATAATTCATAAAACAAATATTTTACAAAGATTAAGCACACAAAAATACTTATCTTGAGAAGAAGCTTCCCCACAACTAGCTACGTCGCTGCAACGTTCCACCCAACCATAGGCCAGTGTGCTCATCAATCTCTCAACATCGTTGCCACCCTCGAGTTGGGCATGATTTCCACAAGGAACTAGGGAACAACAGGCTTACACACATCAAGACCATACACACACAGTCAAGCCAACACACAATTGGGTTTCACAGGTTGTCCATCCCAACCAATAAACAATTGGGTTTCACGGGCTACTAAGGAAATAAGCAAATAGCACATGGGTTCCTTGGAATTTTTCATCCAAGCCAACCTTCACAACAAAACAAATCCAAACCCACTAACAGATGGGTTCCTTGGACTTACACAGCCAAGCCAACACAAGGATGCACTCCATGGCTAAATACAAGTTCTGAGTATGGACAAAAACGTCCTGGGAAGCCAAAACAAAAATGGAAACAAGGGGAAAACAACCCTCTAACAACATATTCAATTTCAAAGACATCTATGGCTTCACATGGGCAAAAACGGCCTCTTCAAACCCCCAATTTGTGGATCTGAATTTAGAAAACTCATGTGGACATTCCAGGGCAAAAACGACTACCACAAACCCAAAATCGTGGATCTACCTTCCCAGCCAAGGAGCATAACCAAAAACGAGTTTCTGGGCTTGGAGAAAATGAAGAAAACAACATAAAAACGTGAGGGAAACGCACAACAAGCTCCAATTGCGTGAGGGAAACAAAAATGGCCCCAACAAAACCAAAAGCGTGACTCCATGTTGCATATGCACTCAACAACACAAAAACAACTTCCCTTCCATGGAGAAAATGGAACAAAAGCAGAAAACATGAAGGAGGGAGCTCTGCAAGCTTCAATCCCATGAGGAAAAATGAAGGACGTGAATTCCTCATGGGTTGGGAAGACATTTTGTGGGTGTTTACTTGCCCCACAAACCAAAACACATTTTCCCAAAATGGGTGGTCTTCCCAATTCGAATTTGACCTCCATACCTTTCCCATCCCAAGGAAATAACTTTCTCAACCAACTTCTAGATGACTAGGCACAAAAGAAAAAAATAGGTAGTTGACAGTTTCATGGGTTCCCCCTTTGACATTTGGCTTTTCCCCATTGGATCAAGGGTTTGAATATTCCCCCCTCCCTATTCCTTGTGAAATCATTCCCCCATCTCTTTAACGTTGTGGCGCATAGCTAGTTGTGGTATTTTTATTAATTTGTATTTTTACATGATGTCTCAAAACATATTGTGCCTACTTATCACATAAACCATTGGCATCGATTTTAATCACTGATACATAAGACACTAAATCGATGGTGGGGCATTTGCCTTGAGCTCCACACCATGATTAAATAAAAATATTTACATCATGTGCAATTCAATACCATGGGGTCGAACTCTAATGCACCTCTTCTGGAGCTCCTACCAAATGGATTCTCGATATTTGTCATTTCCCATAGATCCCGATAGCATAGGATCCTTCTTGGTCCTAAAGTGGGCATGTGCTTATTCTACTAAAAAATTCTTGACCACACTTCTATCATCCCTCTGCATAATGGTCTGTAGTTATGGTGTGTCAAATTAACTAGAGAGACTTGGTAGTTTCTCCCATGAATCATGCCAAAAATTGGTGTGGGTTCCAGTTCTTATTTTCCAAAATTTGTGTTGTTGAATCATATCTAATTGGCGATTGGAATCTCTCCGAATTAGGGATCCATGTGGGTCTAGCTCATAGCGGATGAGAGTAGCGGTTTTCCAATTTTGAGCGTATTTTTTGTTTCAAAGTTGCACCCAAGGAAAAGTTTTTTTCACTATCTAGTTCCACTAGGTTTTGGTTGAAAGAACCTCATTGTTTATTTCTGGGTCCTAGATCCCCAAGCATCCCTCTTTGTTAGGGAGAGTGACTATTTTCTATTTGAACAAGGCCCACTTGTGGATATTTTTTTCACCTCACAAAAGAAAAGTGCGTTGGAGGTTTTCAATGGCTTTAAGGACCCACTTAGGCGCATAGCACAGCGAAAAGGTAGTGGGGAAAGGATTGCAGGACAAATTTAAGTAGGGTAATTCTATTGGCTAGGTTAAGAGTCCTAGAGGTTCAGGAAGAGATATTGTTTTCCAAATTTTCCAGGGGGTCCTTTCAATAACAAATGTTTGATGGCAGAGTTAAACAGAGGCACACCTAGGTATTCGAAAGGGAGGGAGGACAAAGAAAAACTAATAATGTGAGCCACATTGCGTTGAGTAATGGTATCAGTGTTGAAGAAAAAGAGATGACATTTCTCAATATTTATAGTTGTTCTGGAAGCAGTTGAGAAAGTATGCATGACCTTTCAAAAGTACGAGATTCCTAGATCGAGGGGTGTCCAAAGAGGAGGTTGTCATCAAAGAATTGTCAATAGGCTAAGGGAGTGTTATCATGCAGTGAGAGTCCCCGTAGAGATGCATCTGATATTTTTTTCGTTCTCATCCTCCCCATACCTTCTGTCATGAGGATGAAAAGGAATGGGGAGAGTGGGTCGCACTGGAATATGCCTCTAGCAGATGAGAAAATTGTAGATGGTGATTCATTGACCAAAATGGATTAGAAGGAAGAGGAAGTGAGTGCAAGGATTCATCTGTTCCACTCTCGACTGAAGTTGAAAGCAAGAAGCATATTTTCTATGAATTCTCAGCTAAGTTTCTCAAAGGATTTGGAGAGGTCAAATTTGATGAGAATTCTAGATGATTTGGTTACCTTCAGGGAATGAGTGATCTCATGGGCTAGGATGATCCTATATAATATTTGTCGACCCTCTACATAGCATGTTTGTTTAGGTGAGAGGAGTAGGGTCAAGAGGATCTTGAGCCTGTTGGTGATCACTTTGGTGATGATTTTGTAAATGACATTACAGAGAGAGATGGGTCAAAAATTACTTGGTTGTGCAACACCAATCTCTTTCAGCACTAAAGTGAGGAAAGTGGCATTGAGAGTGAGAAAAACCCAAAGTTCCTATCGATATTCCTCAACCAACTCCAAAACTTTGTGCTTCAATAGGTCCCAACAATGATGGAAGAAGTTTATGGTGAATCCATCTCGTCCTAGAGATTTTCCTTCAACCATCTGATTTACAACCATCTCCACCTCTTGCAAAGAGATGACCTTCATTAGAGAGGCATTGTGCTCTTTTTTGAGAATTTTTGGTATATGATCTGTAACTTCCTCAATTGCTTGGGCACGGTAGGGGACTCTTTCTGTGAGGATATCTTGAAATTAATGAACCAATTCATGTTCTATCTCTTCATGTGCTTCCAATATGGCTCCTTCCTCCATTTTAAGCTTGGATATATGATTGTACCTTCGGTGTTGTGTCACAGAGTGGTGGAAGAAGGAATTATTCATTTCCCCTTCTTTGAGCCAATTGATCTGATATTTATGTTTCCATAGTGTTTCATCCTACTCACACGTTGTGTCCAGTTGGGCCATTATTTCTCTTTCCTTGAGCTCGTTGTCTGTCTTTTGACCTTGCTCCATGCTCATTTTTTGTAATCTCCCCAAATCCTTTTCCAAATCGCTCTTAGCTTTGAATATATTCCCTAAGGTACTATGGTTCCAGCTCTTTATTTTTCCCTTCATAAGTGTGATTTTCTGTTGCATGATGGCCATCTTAGAGCGTCTTGATATGTGCATGTTCCTCCACCATGTATGTATAGAGTCCTGGAAGTTTGGATGTGATAGCCAAAACGTTTCGAAGTAGAAAGGTTGCTATCTATTAGCATATGAGTTCTACCAAGATAAGGAGATGGGACAGTGATCTGATCCCACTGAGGGGAGTACCGTGGTGATCAAGAGACCTTCGAATTCCATCATACTTTCTAAGACAAAGAAATGGTCAATCCACAAAGCTATTTGTATGTATCCTCCCCTGTTGTTCTAGGTGAATAATCCATCTGAAGTGGGAAGATCCACAAGTTCATAACTGTCAATAAAATCTTTGAAGCTATGGTCCTCAGTGGTTAGGGTTCTCTTCCCACCTTTTCTATCCTGCAGAGAAGCTATCATGTTGAAATTTTCCCCTATAATGAGAGGTGATTATGTGTGTTGCATGACTAACCATTCCATGTAGTTCAACAATCCAAGATTGAGAGCGGGGGTTTGAGGCCCATAGATATTTAAAATACTACCATGTAATCGGGTACCCAGAATGTGGAAGGAAGTAGAAAGAGAGTGAGAAATGGAGGAAAAATCATTTAGCATAATCGTGGAAGGGTGCTAGCTATAGTTATTCCCCCAGAAGCATCCTTAGCATATATGGCGAATCCCTGGCTTCCTCTCCAGATTCAGTCCATCAAGGTTTGAAGAGTGTGGCTTAGAAATTTAGTCTCTTGAAGAAGCATCACTATAGGTTTGTCCTGGAGAACTTCGTGCTTTAACATTCTATGTTTTGAACACTCATCAAGGCCTCTCACATTCCAAGAGGTGATTTTCATTGGGGACTAGTGGCTAGAGCGGGAAAGAATTTGGTTAACTGGGCCTATTGTCCCGACTCTACCAAACTTGTACCCACCATGTTGATTCTATGCAAGTTGGTTTTATGCCCTCTCTTCTTGATGTCCCTTTGAATCCTTTGTTTTTGGGAACATTATGAACTCCTAGCTTATTTTGGGATTTTTCTTTGGCTAGGGTTTCCTTTAGGAGTTGTATCTGTCTTAGCAAAATAGAACTATAGGATTTCTGAGTGCATGCATCCTCCATCCCTAGCAGATCTATATATCTGAGTGCTAGATCTACTATTTCTTCATTTATAAGCACCTAAGATCCTATGGTGACAGTCTGCTTCAAAGGATTAGAGATGTTGCAGGCCAGAATTTCTACGCCAGTTGGTGGGTCTGTTGTTTGCGAAGTTGAATGACTGGTTGGTGGTTATGTTCCCTTTCCAAGATGTTATTTCGGGCTTGTATGGTCATGATTGCTTCCTTCTTCATTTCTAGTGGCATCGAGATTCTCATGTTGCTCATCTAGAGAGAAAAAACTTTGTTGGTAGTAGGGTGATATTATTTTTTCTCCATAGAAGGAATCTTATAATTGTGTCGTCTTTTCTTTCCATATTTATGAAACCCCTCTTCATCATTCTACTCAGTTGGCCGATTATTGTGACTATATTGATTCAATGGACAATATATATATAGATGGCCATGTTCATGACATTTACGACACCAAAAAGGGGCGTGCTCATATGCTAAAGGTTTTATCCATTCAAATTCTTCGTGTGCTAGGTTGATTGAGTCTGGGAGTGATTTTTCTATGTGCATGTATACATAGATTCTGGCATAACAAGTGTACTTGTTGTTCTTTGTTTCTTCTGTTTCTCTGACATAGATTCCTAGTGTGTTTCCTATGTCCTTGAGTGTGTATTCATCCCACTACTCTTACGGGGGGGATTACATGCGGATTTAGACTGGAGCCCAGGTGAAATATTCCTTGTCTGGATTGAATCATTCCATCCAGTTTCGAAGGTACAGACCTGTAGAGTTAAAGAATTAGGGGCCTCTATCTTCAACCCCATCCTTTTCTTTGAGTCTATGGAAAATGATAGTAAAAACCCCTTGGATCCAAGCTGAAGGTCATAGTGGGCCTTGGGTTTCTATTTCGCTTCAATGCAACATCTGAGGGCTTGCTCCGAGGGCCATATCCTGATGAATTTTTTGATTAGAGCACGATATTTCATGTGATTAGCTCTCGCATTGATTCTTTCTACTGGGAGGGCTATGCTAGGTCGCTCTATGGTTATTGCAATGAAGGTGTTGGTGCCCTGGGATTCATTGCTCAGAATATTCATGGTTTTTTAGTATCGTGGTATTTGAAATGGGGATCTTTGTTTTATCGATGTGTAGAGTTGTAGCCGTTGTATTTTCAGGTGTGTTCTTTTCAGCGATAGAGCTAGCAATTGTGTGGGAGGGGCCTTCTTCCCCTCCCCGTGAAGCTGCCATGTGGCTTGTCAGGGGCAGGGATTACAGAGTCTATCAATGGAAAAGTGAGGGTGTTGTCAAGGTTTTACTAGTACCGTAGCAGCTAGGGGAAAACCCTAGTAGGGCTAATTTTTTCTTTAGCGCCCAATTTGTTTGATTTTACTTCATAATGGTTTTAAAATAACACCATATGTTGATATAACTTTGGATAAGTTATTATTTTTCCATTTCTAGTCGTAAAATTGTTTATGTCCTTTCCCTTGATTTATAGGATGACAATGAATAACCAAACACTTTATAAGCAAGGTAAATTATCTATGAAGGATTATATTTTTAGGTCATGAAGAAACTTTTGTTATAATTTGTTATATTCTCAGGTCATGATTGCTTCCTTCTTCATTTTTGGTGGCGTTGGGATTCTCAAGTTGCTCGTATAGAGAAACAAAACTATTGCTGGTAGTAGCGTGATCTGCTTTTTTCTCCATAGAAGGGATCTTATGATTGTGTCATGTTTTCTTTCCATATTTCTGAAACCCCTCTTCATCTTTCTCCTCTGTTGGTCTATATTGTGATTGTACTAATTCAGTGGGCAATCTATGTATAGATGGCCATGTTCATGAAATTTACGACACCTAAAAGGGATGTGCTCATAGTCTAAAGGTTTGATCCATTCTGATTCTTCGTGGGTTAGGTTGATTGAGTTTGGGAGTGATTTTTGTATGTGCATGTATACACAAATTCTGGTGTAATATGTGTACTTTTTGTGCTTCGTTTGTTTTGTTGCTCTACATATATTCCTAGCGTGTTTCCTATTTCCTTGAGTGTTTCTTCATCCCAGTACTCTTACGGCGACGAATACATGCAGATTTATAATGGATCCCAGGTGAAATATTCATTGTCTAGATTGAATCATTCCATCGAGCTTTGAAGGTACATGCCTGCAAAGTTAAAGAAGTAGGGGCCTCCATCTTCAACCCTAACCTTGTCTTTGAGTCTATGGAAAATGATAGTAGAAAAACCCTTGGATCCATGTTGAAGGTCGTAGTGGGCCTTGGGTTTCTATTTTGCTTCAATCCAACCTCTGAGGGCTTGCTCCGAGGGCCATATGCCGATGAAATTTCCTATTAGAGCATGATGTTTCATGCATTGAGCTCTCCCATTGATTCTTTTTGTTGGGAGGGATATGCTAGGTCACTCTATGGTTCTTGCAATGTAGGTGTTGGTGCCCTGGGATCCATTTCTCAGAGTATTCAGGGTTTTTTGAGTGTCGTTAAGTGTCGTGATATCTGAAATGGGGATCTATGTTGTGTCGATGTGCAGAGATGTAGTCATTGTATTTTCAGATGTGTTCCTTTCAATGATAGAGGTAGCGATTGTGTGGGAGGGGCCTTCTTCCCCTCCATGCAAAGCTGCCATGTGGCTTGTCAGGGGTGTTGTCAAGGTTTTACCAATGTCGCAGCAACTAGGGGAAAACCCTAGCAAAGCTCATTTTTTCTTTAGCACCCAATTTATTTTATTTTACTTCGTAATGGTCTTAAAATAACAGCATATGTTGGTATAGCTTTAGCTAAGTTATTATTTTTCCATTTCCACTAGTAAAATTGTTTATGGACCCTTTCCCTTGATTTATAGGATGACAAATAATAACCAAAATTATCTATGAAGGATTATATTTTCAAGTCATGAAGAAAATTTTGTTATAATTTGAGATAAAAAAATTCTACCACCATAATTAAATTCCATGTTTCATCAAGTTTCATTGCTCATCATGTATAATAGATGATATCAAGAAGATTGTGCTCCTTTTGCTAAAAAGAAAAATAGTTGCTAAATCTTATTCTAGTCTTGCTTTTACCTTTTAATGTATTCTTTGAGGTCGTCAGTATTACATTATCATATACATTTAAATGGATAGCAAGTGCAACTAATAAGTTCATAATTTAGTTGTATGTTAAATATTGTATTTTTTTAATATTTTTGTGTTGTGTCTTTTTAGTTACATGCAAAATTTGTATGATTAACGAGGGCATTTAGAATTAGAAATATTAATAATATGATAGCTAAATAATTAATAAGATAGTTTAAATTTAAAAATTAGGTTACATTTACTTTTATGTAGTAAGGATTTTAATTTTCTTATTACTTTTATAAACATAAGTATTATTGTATATAACTTCTATTCATAACATTTTTATTTTCAAAAACTAAGTTTTGTTTTTAGCTAAAGCAAGATCTCCATTCCTCTTGGATATCACTTAGGGATTTTTATGTAAGCTAAACCAATTTTAATAAATCTTATCAAACCATCTATGTTTGTTGGATGCAACGGTCACAACATAAGAAATTTTGCAATGGCATATCAGAAATTTGTTTTCAACCATTTATACCTTCAAAGCAAGTATGATTCTTACAGATTCATTTGCCACTCAACAAAGTACAAATATGAGAACTGTAATCCACAAATTAATAAACATGGAAAACAAGTACAAATATGAGAACTGTAATCGACAAATTAATAAACATGGAGAACAATGATAATTTCATAAATGCATCTAATTACAATCTATATCGTAAACGTATACTCGCTCAGGCATGTTGTTTCGTTTAAAACGTATTTTAATTTGTCAAACTGTAAAAGTAGCAATATAGATTTTGTGGCCTATTAGCTCAGTTAGTTAGAGCGTCGTGCTAATAACGCGAAGGTGGCAGGTTCGAGACCTGCATAGGCCATTATTAATTTTACTATTTGGCTTTTTCAGTGGATTCTAAGGTCCTTTCCTTTTTCCAACGTCTATGGATTCTAAGTTCCTTTACTTTTTTGAACGTCTACACACAGCAAATTTCTTTTAACGATTTGGGTTCCAAGTTCTCTTGTTTTTCTACTGCAGATAGCAAATTTCTTTGTTTGATCAGTATCACCTCACCCTGCATGCTGCAATATTTTGATGATGTCATGCATAGTGTGCTAGTTATTCAAAAATTTCATAGTTTTATGAATTCATATCACATAAAGATACTGAAACATTTTTTATATCCATTAAAGTTTATGTCATGATTCACACATTAGGTTCTCAATATTTCTAGTTCATCAATAATAATTAAAAAAAAAATTGAAAATGAGATTCTCATAGTTTTACTAAATAGAGGATTAGCTTAATTGTTAGGTTTATATAATTTAAAGGGTTTTAGTTGTTATATATAGCTTAATATAATTTAAAGGGTTTTGGTTGTTTTATATATATATATATATATATATATATATATATATATATATATATAAAAGGCTTAATTTTGGATGTGGATCGAAGTATAGACTTTGCTTAAGGGTTGGGTTGGTAGTCCTATAGCTCAATGTCTAAGATTATGGTGCCTCAGTTAAGATTTTTTTGATAAGTTTATTCCTCCCTCGTTTTATGCTGTAAAAAACATTTTTATTTTGAAAAGTTTTTCTCAAGTCTATCAAAAGTCTGTTTTCCCAATAATTGTTTTTGAAGATATTGACAAAGAGAGATCTTGGTCATACTTTGATGGAGTAGCGCCAAGTATTCTGAATGTGTTGGAGAAATTATCTATTTTTATGAGAACCATTTTCTGAATTTTAAAGACTGTGTTGGTCAGGGATCTAATAACTTCGCTGAACTTAAAGCTATTTGGATACTGTTAGTTTTGGTAGTGGAAAAAAAATCAATGATATCCATATTTTTGGAGATGCAATGACAATTATTCAATGGATTCAGGGAAAAAATGTTAGAGATAATGCTTCCATTAAATGCATGTGGATTGGTTTGAAATTTTATAGGAGATTGTTGAGATATTCTCTCAACCTACATCTCCATATTTAGAGTTAGTTAGATCTCACTCCAACTATATATACTATATATAGATGATGTATGTGTCTATGATTAATATAATACTAATACAAATTATTATTGTATATAATTCTTGTACTATGGCTGTCCATCCAATTTCTAAGTAAAAAAGCATGTCATAACAACCTTCTGAATCTAGATATGTAGGAGTTTTTAAGTCTTAAAAACTCCCTACAATCTCCATACTTTACCCATATTTACAGCGAGAAGAACAATATTGTTGTTTATCTAAGAAGGAATTAGGAATTACAATTGCTTCATGAAAGATGGCAAATGACAAGAGGTGAATGGAAATTTAAGATAATTAACATAATTAACATTGGTTATGCTAGATGAGTCTTTTATGTTCTCTCCTGTGTCTTGTTTGAGGTAGTAGGTAATCTAAAGATTCAACTGAGCTCTATTGGGGAGTTTATAGATAGCTTGGTAGAGGAGGAAGCAGGATTCTATATAGTTCATTGGTAGTTTTTATGTTTTGATAGAGGTGTTGGGTTTTAAAACTACAAGAGTGACTTATGTTGTTGTGGTATATGATGTTGCTCACTGGAATTATGTCTACAGGACTATGTAGATAATGTAGGGTTTTCTCCAAGTTTCTTGTTTATGATAAATGTAATGCTCTCTTTTGAGACAGTGTGCAAGAACTCCTTTTTTTCTATTTTAATCTAAGGTTGCAAGCTTTTGATATTGATCAGTATAAGTTTTTGTGCTTTTAAAAAGCATTGAAAAATGCAATAAAGTCTTGGTTTTTTTCTT
>LPNX010847112.1:336505-349005 GCA_001517045.1 Pseudotsuga menziesii
TCGTGCATCCATTTTATTTAATCAAATCGCGCCCTTTTTTTAGTGAACAAAATCGCGCGCACGATTTTGTTCACTAAAACGGAGGCGTGATTTGGAAAGACTATTTTTTTTTAAATAGGCTGAGGCCGTCTTTTTCTCCTCATCGTGCGGCTATTGGACAACTTTGGAGCAAATCTCGACTGGCGAACGCGTTTTTGGGTGTGCCAAAGCCCTCCATCTCCACCTTTGGATAAACCTCCTATTTGTGAGGTATTTTCCTCATTTCTTTTCATGTTTTTTTCTCTTTGTTCATCAATTTATTTGCCCTAGATTGAAAAATTAAACCAAAATAAATTAAAATATGGCCAATGGAAACAAAAACCCCAATGGAAACAAGAACCCCAATGTAACTAGCCAATTGAAACCAATTCCCCAATTTAATCATAAAAATTAAATAATTTTGATTATTTACCAAAATTCATACCCAAAATTCCCATGCCCAATGGAAACCAAAACCCTAATTAACTCAAAAAACGAATGAAATTCACTATTTCCATATGCATATTCACAAGGATCCTTGTGAATCCATACCAAAATCCACAAATATGCAAAGTTTGTCAAGCACATTGCAAGTTTGCATAAGTAATTTACATGCCCAATGTAAACCAAAACCCAAATTAACTCATAAAAAACAAACGAATTTCACTATTGTGAATCCAAACCAAAATTAGCAAATATGTAAAGTTTGTCAATCATGTTGCAAGCTTGCATACAACTAAAAAAAAATCAAGTAGAATTCATATATTCCCCTAAAATACATAAACAAACATGATAAATCCCTTGCCTCTATCCGAAATATCAAAGTTGTTTTTCCAAGAACATCAATAAACACCTTATAATTTTGATGAAACTTTTCGAAGTTGCTCTTCCAAGAACATCAATAAACACCTTATAGTTTTGATGAAACTTCCAAATCCAAGTGTTAAAATAAGGTATAGAATCTTCCCATGCTTTTAACAAATATTTGTCTTAAACGAAGGGTACTTTTTGGTTAAGGTCAAGACAGCAAAGTTCAACAATAGACTCTATGAACGTGAAGATACATAGGTAGGTTGATGTATTTGATTAAACATACCAATCACATACTATCATACATGATATAATCCAGTGGAACCCTTGCAACCATAAAATCCATAAAGATATGCTAAATAGACTTTGGAGTCCAAAAAACATCACACTATAACAAATAATTACATATCTAACAAAATCGTTGCCTATACTGGGATTTTATTCATCAACAACACATTATGCCGCCTATTCTAGGGTCTAGTTGTTGCCTCTACCCGCAATTTGGGAGCTGATCATGCAAAGGCAATAGTCAGCACCTCACAATTTCGATGAAACTTCATAATCCAAGCCTTAAAATAAGCTAGAGGAGATTCGCAATCAACATATGCACTCAAGACACTTCATGTACACATGCATACTTAAAAATTGGAATTAATACTTGAATTTAGGACATAAATATGAAATGAAAAAATGTTAAATGTTTATTCTTTACTGTAAAATTCAAGATCAATTTTTAAATTTACATGATAGATTTAGTTTATATGTCATTAGTTATACAGTTTTCAGTGCTTAGATATGTCATTATATCATGTGTTTATATTTCTAATGATATTTTATTTGTATTTATGAATGCAGTGGCTACTATGGATAACAATGCGGAGATATTGAGGTTTATTGCCCATTTGAAAGATATTGGTTCTGCTTGGAGGGGTGGAGATGAGCTCCGCCGCTCCTTGTTAGATTCTTTGTTGTTTATTGTTGATACGATCGTAAGATCGAATGATGCTTTGTATAGCATCGCATCTTACAGGGAGAGGAAAAGACAACAATATGCTGATGGGTTAAGTTACAGCGAGGTAAAAAAGCTCAAAATAACAAAACAACACATCTATTCATTGTTAAGACTACCTGGGACAAATGAAATTCCGGAGATCAACAGGCCACATATTTCTATTGAGTGGTGCACCTTTCCACCCATCAGAGAAAATTGGATGGATAGGTGGTACATGGTTTTTGACATTCCCCCTCATAACAATAGGGAAGTACCAATGTACTTCCTCCGAAAATTGTATGTAAAGTTTGTGATGGGGAAACATGTCAACTATTTTGACATGTTGGGCTTCTAGGGAGTTGTTAGTGGGATGCCCCAACACCGACCCCATGCTAGGCATACTAGATGCCAATCCATAGATACCTGCACCCCGTGCCCAGCTACCGAGGGAAGACATCCCTCCTGCACATGACATGGTTTCCTAGACACGGGAGACATTTTTTACTCTAGCTGAGATGGTCTCTCGACACATGACCACTATTGACCAGAGAGCGCCCTCTTCTTTTGCTGGTGTACAACCACCAGCTTCTGGTGGTGGAGGGACATCTATTGGTGGGGATAGACCGACATCCCATATGCCTCAGAGCGAGCCACATGTCTGCACATCATGTGGGGGACCCTGTTATGGTCCTGGACCAAGACGTGGTACCACTACGATGAGTGGTGGTCAGGTAAGGACATTGTTTTAAAACTATGTTATTGTTCAATTTTTAATTTTTCCATACTATATGTAACATATTAAAAGATTCGTAATATATGCAATATTTACTCTTGTAGGAGATTGATGCCTCTCACGGGGGTGGTACTGCACCCGGTGTGGTTATACCCGAGGCCCAAAGAACCATCATTGAGGTAATATTTAAACACTTGTCATTTTGTTATTACATATAATTTTTTTAATGCATGTGTTAGTCTTGATTAATTTATTAAATTGTCTAATATTTACAATTTTTGAAGTTGCAGGAACCTCACTTAGAACGTGATGCTGGAGACGTTGATATCAACGACATAGTCCAAGGTGGGATTTATGATTACTTGAAGAATGTAAGTACATGGGTTATGACTAAATCTTGTTCGAATTATTTAAATTTATTACTGTACACTCCTTTATAGATCGCTAATGTTTATAATTTTTAAACTTGCAGATGCTATTAGCATCTGAGGAGGGGCAAGAAATTGATGGAAGCAGTCACTCCCATGGTGTAGATATGTCCT
Source organism: Pseudotsuga menziesii (assembly GCA_001517045.1). Classification (NCBI taxonomy): domain Eukaryota; kingdom Viridiplantae; phylum Streptophyta; class Pinopsida; order Pinales; family Pinaceae; genus Pseudotsuga; species Pseudotsuga menziesii. The sequence continues at coordinate 339,600 of LPNX010847112.1, forward strand.
AGGAAGGGGTAAGTATATTACAACATGTTATTTTTCAATACATATTATTCCATCCATTCAAATCCATGTCTAACTATGGTAACACTTTATGAATGCAGACGTCATCACAGATCCCTGCACCGCCTCTTTGGTTTGGATCTCCCCATAGTCCAAACATAGATAAGGGGGTTGTTTACACTAGACGAACCTCTTCCTTGAACAGAGCGGGTGTGCATTAGGATCAACCTACTCATCCCACGGTAATTTACACACTTCCAATGGTAGTTGTTGGTTAGGTATGAATTCACTTCACAAGTGTTTTTTCTTAAAGTTATTTTCGCATGTTTACAGCATCAGGATGGAGAGTCATCCGTGCCAGACCTTAGTGGGATTGTTGATGCCACGGTCAATGCTGCATCTACAATGGGGATAAGTCACACTGAGGTACATCTACTTGAATATTTGTAATTGTACATTTCATTTGTATTGTTTATGGACATGCACGATGTCTAACTATTTAATCATTTGGTGAATGTAACCACACCCTGGTCCATTAGTGCACGCAACTGAGGTTGATGTTCAACCTACGGCTCCTCTTACTACTGAAGAGTCCCTGCGTAATCCCTAGAGATGGTTTTTTCGGTGAGATGTTCATTTTTTACATAATTGATTAGTACTTTCTCATTCATGCACATGTTGATAATTCTTGAGATAATTGACATATTTTTTTATTTACAAAGATGCATGGCAAAGAGGCCCTCTTCAAGGTGGAGGACAGCAGAGGCACCTATACCCTCAACACCAGAGGCACCTATACCCCAGACGGATGCAGTGAGTCTTTGTTTTATTTACAATTGAGTCATATTTTAAATTTTCAAACTTTGTTATTGATGGACATTACTAGTTCGGTTAACTGATCAAGAAATATTGTCATTGATTTGCAGTCGCCAGAGATGCACAATGGTCGTACACAGAACCGAAAAGCATCAGGGTCCGGGAAAAACAAGAGAAAGTTAGATTTTTGATGTGTTAGTCCAGGAAAAATATGTATTTTTATGTACAATCCGGAGTTAGAGTATAGGGGCATGGTCCAGGACACATGTACTTTTGTTTGCACATGTACATCAAATATGTTTTTGATACATGTACATTGACAGGCCATAGATAGGCCTTCTATTTTTGTATTATATAACTTTCATGATATAAAAAATATTTCATATCAAGGCTCTTGAGATCTTCATGGTTCAGTCTTTTAAGTGTGATTATACACATGTGGCGAAGAATGTTTCTACGTGTAATGTTCCCAATTTTTTATAGATTTTACGATTGCATGGAGATATCAGTTATACATTTGAGAACAATGCACAATTACAATATTACGTAATGACAAAAATGTAGATTTTAATTGTTTTTTACCACGGTCCAATTGCATATACAATGTTATATTAACAATGTCAAATTATATTCACAAAGATGGAACATACCTAATACACATAAGCACCCAGCACAGCTAAGCAACTGATCTAACTTGGTGGAATACAAAAGCACCTTACCCACATAACAACCTAACAAACGTTTAAAGGATCCACGAAGTTGACACACCTAAGTGATGCACCAATGTGGTCTACATAAATAAAATTATTGTTTGGCATGATGTCTTTCATCTAACGAATACATGGGATAAACATCAAACCTAAAAGTATCCGAGTATTATAATGTTGATTCAAAATAATGGTTATGACTTTATCCTGCACATTATGTATGTCCTACACATTATTTTATCATTTTGTTAATGTACATGGCATTTGATGAATGGCATTGAGTAACAACTTTGAAAGAGATGAAAGTTATGTGTGATTTTATTATAGTTTAAATTGATTAGAGAAGTACTATTCTAAATCTTGGTTTATAAATTCATGTTTATGGAGTATTATTCGAAGCATTCGTAGCGTGAAGATATATATATATTGTAATAATGGCATAATAGAATGGCCACTTGTTTCTAAACATAAACATGTTCCATTACATGGTTACTAATGTAATGGAATTGTCTCCTCCTGCATTTCATTGTACAAATGCTCACATCTCTTAGATGAGGGGAAGATCTACAATCATCTTCAAGCTGACCTTTATGTGCAAAAATTTCACATTCACTTACTGAGCAAAACCCTAGTTTCCAAAATTGACCAAAAAAAATGATCCCTTGTCCATGGAGCCAGAGTAGAGGGCCACTCTAGCACTATAGCAATGTACTAAATCCAACGGAGCTGAATGTTCACCAATCCGAGCAATGGTCATCAATCTATGAAACATTGAATCCCACCTCCTACAGGCTTTTAGGGACACTCACTGAATCCCTAACCCCAGGGCATAGAGTGGAAACCGTGCATCAAAAAGGGCTTTCGGTGGGTCGTGCAAGCGCGTTTAGGCAGGTTCCATGTGGGAACACTAGCCACATGTTCACGGTTAAGGAATTTGCAAAGCCGACCCCTATGTGCAGAAATTGGACATTCACTTACTGAGCAAAACCCTAGTTTCCAAAATTGACCAAAAAAATGGTCTCTTGTCCATGGAACCAGATTAGAGGGGCACCCTAGCACTATCTCAAATTCTTGAATCCAACAGAGCCTACGGTTCCTCAATCCGAGCAACAGTCATGATTCTATGGCATGTTGAATCCCACCTCCTACAGGCTTTCAGGGACACCAGTTAAATCCTTACCCGGGGCATAGAATTGAAACTGTGCATCAAAAAGGGCTTTCGGTGGTTCTTGCAAGCGTGTTTAGGCATGTGTTATATGGGAACGCTAGCCACACCTTCACGGTCATGCAATATGCGAATTTAACCCCCATGTGCAAATATTTCACATTCACTTATTGAGCAAAACCCTAGTTTCCAAAATTGACCAAAAAAATGGTCTCTTGTCCATGGAACCAGATTAGAGGGCCACCCTAGCACTATCTCGATGTCTTGAATCCAATGGATCCAACGGTTCGTCTATCCGAGCAACGGTCATGATTCTATGGCACGTTGAATCCCACCTCCTACAGGCTTTTAGGGACACTTGTTGAATCCCTACACGGGCCATAGAATGGAAACCGTGCATTAAAAAGGGCTTCTGGTGGATCCTGCAAGTGTTTTTAGGCATGTGTTATGTGGGAATGCTAGCCACACCTTCACGGTCGATCAATATGCGAATTTGACCCCCATGTGCAAAAATTTCACATTCACTTACTTAGCAAGACCCTAGTTTCCAAAATTAACCAAAAAAATGGTCTCTTATCCATGGAACCAGATTAGAGGGCCACCCTAGCACTATATCAATGTCTTGAATCCAACGGAACCGACGGTTCTTCGATCTGAGCAACGGTCATGATTCTATGTCACGTTGAATCCCACCTCCTACAGGCTTTTAAGGGCACCTGTTGAATCACTACCCGGGGCATAGAATGGAAACGGTGCATCAAAAAGGGCTTCTGGTGGTTTGTGCAAGATTTTTTAGGCATTTTTTATGTGGTAACTCTAGCCACACCTTCACGGTCAAGCAATATGTGAATTTGACCTCCATGTGCAAATATTTCACATTCACTTACTGAGCAAAACCCTAGTTTCCAAGATTGACCAAAAAAATGGTCTCTTGTCCATGGAACTATATTAGAGGGCCACCCTAGCACTATCTCGATGTCCTAAATCCAATGGAGCCAACAGTTCATCGATCCGAGCAAGATTCATGATTCTATGGCACATTGAATCCCACCTCCTACAGGCTTTCAGGGACACCTATTGAATCCCTACCCGGGGCATAGAATGGAAACCATGCATCAAAAAGGGATTCCAGTGGTTCATTCAAGTGTGTTTGGGCATGTGTTATGTGGGAACACTAGCCACACCTTCACGGTCGATCAATATGTGAATTTGACCCCCATGTGCAAATATTTTACATTCACTTACTGAGCAAAACCCTAGTTTCCAAAATTGACCAAAAAAATGGTCTCTTGTCCATGGAACTAGATTATAGGTCCACCCTAGCACTATCCCAATGTCCTGAATCCAACGGAGCTGACGGTTCATTGATCTGAGCAACGGTCATGATTCTATGGCACGTTGAATCCCACCTCCTACAATTTTCCAAGGACACCTGTTGAATCCCTACCTAGGGCATAGAATGGAAACCGTGCATAAAAAAGTGCTTATGGTGGGTCGTGCAAGCGTTTTTAGGTATGTGTTATGTAGGAACACTAGCCACAACTTCACGGTCAAGCAATATGCGAATTTGACCCCCATGTACAAATATTTCACATTCACTTACTTAGCAAAACCCTAGTTTCCAAAATTGACCAAAAAAATGGTCTCTTGTCCATGGAACTACATTAGGGGGCCACCCTAGCACTATCTCAATGTCCTAAATCCAACGGATCCTACGGTTTATCGATCCGAGTAACGGTCATGATTCTATGGCATGTTGAATCCCACCTCTTACAGGCTTTCACGGACACCTGTTGAATCGCTACTCGGGGCATAGAATGGAAACTGTGCATCAAAAAGGGCTTTTGGTGGTTTTTGCAAGCGTGTTTAGGCATGTGTTATGTGGGAACACTAGCCACACCTTCACGGTCGAGCAATATGCGAATTTGACCCCCATGTGCAAATATTTCACATTCACTTACTAAGCAAAACCCTAGTTTCCAAAATTGACCAAAAAAATGGTCTCTTGTCAATGGAACCAGATTAGAGGGCCACCCTAGCACTATCCTGATGTCCTGAATCCAACGGAGCCAATGGTTCATCAATCTGAGCAATGGTCATGGTTCTATGGCACATTGAAGCCCACCTCCTAGAAGCTTTCAGGGACACCTGTTGGATCCCTACTCGGGGCATAGAATGAAAATCGTGCATCAAAAAGGGCTTTCAGTGGTTCGCGTAAGCGTGTTTAGGCATGTGTTATGTGGAAATGATAGCCACACCTTCACGGTCAAGCAATATGCGAATTTGACCCCCATGTGCAAATATTTCACATTCACTTACTGAGCAAAACCCTAGTTTCCAAAATTGACCAAAAAATGTTCTCTTATCCATGGAACCAGATTAGAGGGCCTCCCTAGCACTATCCCGATGTCTTGAATCCAATAGATTCGATGGTTCATTGATTTGAGCAATGGCCATCATTCTATCGCACGTTGAATCCCACTTCCTACAAGCTTTTAGGGACACCTGTTGAATCCCTACCCGGGAGAAACAAATTATCGGAGTGAAGGAGATAATTATCGGATTCAAGGAGATGTCCTTATAGGATCAACTTCGAGATTCAAAGAAAATGCAATAGACATATCCTAGATAGAGTGGTAGATAATGGTCTTGGGCTATAAGGCATGAGCCACGTAAGTATCAATATAATACAACAAATCCATTGTAGAAGTCTATTGAATTTATCAATATATCAAGCGCTCAATGTATCAAACTGCAAATAATCAATGAGACCATGAAACCAAAACATCTTACTACCACATACCTGACTACCTACCTGTGGTCATTCAACTAGACCATCGAGATAACCTCTAATAGCAACGGTATCCTTTAGCCTCTCGTGCTCACAGTAAGGCAACAAGTATCGTGACTTTGATGAGTTCTTGTGTTGGCATTGTTTACAGCTGGAGGTTTGTGCCAATAACTAAGTTTGTATAATGGTATATAATTTGACCTGGTCTATAATCTTCAAATACATAACCTTTTTTCTTTTGTGCGTGGGAAACCTGTGTCAAATATTACCTTTTGATAACCATTGACCCAGTTGGAAAATCATTTCCCTCGGAGTTGCTTAATGATACAACGAGGTTCTGCTTCCCATCCAAGCAACGTGCTAGCTAGTAGTCAATGTGCTATTCATTGTCTCTCGGGACAACCACTGCGTATATGTGCCCTGCATAAAATAAAGTGCAGACCTAGGATTCAGCTAACTAAACACAACTAGTCATCAAACATTTCAAACTGATCAACATAATAGTCGAACCTGGTTGTATGAGATCTTGAATGTGGTCATAGTCATGTGAAATACTCGATTGGCCTTCCTCCAACTGGGATAATTCTGAATTTGTTTGTTGGCAAATGGAGAGTGATACACGATCCCAGCTATCAACCCAATCTATGGATTCACAGTTGTCCCATTCACCACTGCTACATGGATAACAAAAACAAGAGAGTTTTCTTGTCCACATTTCAACTATAGCATTGTTTGATGTCCTAACTGAAGGGAATGCACGAGTTCCTTGGACGTTCTTGCACTCATATAGGTGTGATTGATCTACATCGATCCAGGTGTGAATGGAATGCATGAGTTCCTTGGTCCTCTTGCCTTCTGGCTCCCTACCCCATCACTGAAGAACGCCATGCAACAATGGTCTTTGCATCTCGGATGAGCGAAATAGTTGTGAATTTCATCTCTTGCCTATGTAATGTAGTCTTGATGCATGCACCTGCTCCATCATGTTAACCTTTTCCGTGTCCGGTCTCAAAATAGTTCCAAATATGTGCCACCTTGTGCCTCTTGTGGAGAATACACAACCATTGGAAGACATGGGAATTTTTGAATTGCCTCGCACAACCATCAGACCAAATCCAATGTTGTTTCGTCTTATATTGTTATCCTCCCAATGTTTGTAGAACAATTTAAAGTTATGTTGTACAAAAGCCAAGTCATGACACCTATCATCACTTATGTAAAAGTGATACTCCAATATAACCCTGTTCTCTTCAGTACTATCTGCCCCATGTCTATAGGTGATATGGACCATTATGCTGACCTGATCCAAGTGATAATATTGACTCTGAATTTCATTTTGTGGTTGAAGAGTGTAGTTTTCTGCAAAATCGACCATTGATAATATAGTTCCAAAAGGAAATGTATCCTTGCACACTCTAAACTGCTCGTCTTGCCAACGAGCCACATGTACATGCTTTACATACTGTTGTGTCTTTTCAAAGAATTCCTCCATGAAGTTGCATACCAGTAATTGGTAGATCAACAATAAATATGTACAGATCAATAGTTTGTTACATATATGAAGTAGCAATAGATATCAATAGAAAAAAATACTATTTAGGAACTCATTGCTAACCTGAGAGGTGACCAATTGTATTTTTTTCCTTTCATTCCCTCCACCGATATCATATGTGATATATTTGAATGATTGCAAGTTCACTTCATGTCTCCCAAGTTCATGCTCATTGGTGACATGTATGCATTTGTCCAAAAATGCCATTCCACCACACCTTGGGCATGTCCCATCTATGCAAGGCCTTTGATCAAATATGCAACCTTCTGTCTTCTACACAAGATGCTATGGATAAACTCTCTAGATGATGTCGGTGGCAATGTAGTTGAGCATTCCTGCACAAGAGGGTTATGCAAAACACGCAATATATGTATATATGTATCATAATAATAATCGTACTCAATGTGATATCGACAACAACATGTGTTATGAGTTGTGTTTATTTTAACATACCATGGTTTGCATTTCTCGAAGGATCTTTGGCCCAAGTTAAGTTCATTATGTTCATGCCTAAACCTCTCATATAACTCTGTTTGTGTCATGTCAAGAAATGTTTAATGTGAGGCTCACGGTCCCTTGAACCCATTCTCAATTTTAGTACATATGTTTGGTTGGATGAAGGTCTACTATTGTCATGCCAAAACTCTTGCACCAGTCCCTTTACCACATCAATGAGCTTCATATAAGATCATGGCAACCTGCCAACAAAGGACCAGACATCTGTTTTACCAGAGTCAAGTAGTTCTCTTCTAGAACAATACCTACGGAGTGCTTTCATATCCAATCCTACAAGTTTGGATGTAGGCTTAAGAAGGCGAAGGGCCTTGGTGCTTTTGTTCATGATTGATTTTGACAACACACAGTGAGTTGCATTGCAATCCTTTGAATGAGATTTCTTTCCAATATTACTAAATGCATCTACCAAACTTCTGACAACATAAGAACTTGGTTCAGAACTATTTATCATCTTTATCCTTAAGTTTTTCCTAACAACAATCATAAACCTTGATTTTAACAACAATATAAATAATATACATTTATCTACATCACATTTAGAATCAAAATAGTTGACAAGTATATGTTGAACTTGATATGCAATACCGCATTTAAACAGCGTACCTTCAAGCGAACCAATGAAACTTTCATCGATTTGTATACGTTTTGGAGTTCTTCGGCGTGAAGTTGCTAATGGAGGTAGGGAGGTTGGAATTGCACCCTGTACCATATCACCCGGTCGGTCTGGCGTTTGAACATGAGCTTCATGTCCTTCTATGTCTTCCTGACGGTCGGACGGTGGCAATTGTAAATCCTCTTGAGTGGTCTGAACAACATTGTCTTCTTTTAGCATACCTTCGGCATTCAATGGCTCTATAACTTCATCACTTGTATACCCACATTCAATTAAATCTGCAAAGGTTTCAGGTGGCCTTGATGTGCACCTACGTTTTACTCCTTGATCAGTGCTCATTCTTCTACTGATATGGTGACCAAAGACCCCTCGAGCGAATGCTTTTGTATTTATTAATGTGGATTGGAAGGAAGAACTGTGGCATCCTCAACAATCGAAATTGGTTGAGTGTCCATAGAGCATCTTCGATTGGTCATGTCATTTCTTTTCTTCTCTCTAATTTCTTCAAGGATTTCATTGGGTATCTGCTTCCTTGTTGATTTTCTTACTAGATTGCGTGAGTTTCCCATGACCACAATGATCAATGATATATATGGTTTCCTTTTCTAGCTCCTCAATGGGAAACTACCCAGGGCTTCGTTTCTTTCTTGCTAAATTGTGTCTAGATACTCAAGATAGGGGGAATATTGGGCAGACTGTTGCCTTTGCTAGCTCCTCAATTCCAAGAAAAACAATGGTAGAGATGCTCTATGGCGCTCCTCAATGGGAAATTCCCCAAGCTTGGTAAATATCTTGAGTAATTGTGTCTACATACTCTTGAGCTAGGGGGGAGATTGGGAAGAATACATTGCCTTTGCTAGCTCCTCAATTGTAAGAAAAACAATGGTAGAAATGTTGTATGGTGCTCCTCAATGGGAAATTCTCCAAACTTGGTTTCTTTCTTGCTCAATTGTGTCTACATACTCCACCACAGTGACCAAGTTAATGTTGCCTTTGCGAGCTCCTCAATTGCAAGGAAAACAATGGTGGAGATGATCAATGTGGCTTCTTGCTCAATTAATGGATTCTTTCTTGCTCAATTCATTTTTTATTTCTTGCCCCCATTTTCACTAGATAAAACGCGCTAGCATTTTGCTTATATAAAACATGAACGCGGTTTACTTATATAAAACGCGCTCATGTTGTGTTTAAATTCAAAAATCTATTCCCTCCAAATGATAAGGTCGAGCCTCCACCCATGCTTTCATGG
>LPNX010847112.1:359005-384767 GCA_001517045.1 Pseudotsuga menziesii
GTAGCTGGGAGTTGAGTTAATGTGCATAAGGCGTAGTCGAGCTCCATTTGGAAGCTAGGACTTGAGATAACTCGAAGTTGTTATATTAGTTGCAATAGCTTTATATTAAATTTTAAATTAACTATTATATACAACTATTAGATTAACTCCAATGGTGATACAATATAATATCCTGAATTTTGACCTAACACTTATGGGCATAAGCCCCATTGACTATGATGTTACTTTGATATTTTATTTTGATATATCGGTTCTAAGACCCCACTGCATAGGAACATGATGATTTGTTTGATATATTGGGTGTAAGCCAGTTACATATGTTTTATGTATGATTTTATGTGTTGGGTGTGGACCCTGAAGCACATGATTGATGAGATGGTTTGTGTTGAGTAAGGAGCTCTGGAGCACATGAGTATTTTAATGTTTGTGTTGAGCGAGAATCTCTGGAGAACATGAGTGTTTAATTTGTGTTGAGCGAGAAGTTCTAGAGCACATGAGTTTTTTTGTATTGAGCAAGGCGCTCTGGAACACATGAATTATGTAAACCTTTGTGTTGAGCAGGAAGCTCTAAAACACATGAAAAGATAATTGGAAGTGTTGGGCATAAGCCCTAGAGCCTTCCAAGTTGGTGTTGAGCATAAGCTCTGGAACATATGATCCTTGGCCATTGTAGACCTAGCTGTATCCTACAAATACACCCTAGCATTAGTGTTGAGCGAGGAGCTTTGGAATTGCACTAAGTTTGTAACTCCCTGTTTTTAGCGTTGAGTATGGGTTCTGGATAAGTGCTAGGAGTTACTGAAAAGAATTAATGATGTCGAGTGAAAACGAATCGAGTAAAATATTGATCTCATCTGACTTATTCATAAGTGATTAAATGAAATCTTGAATTTATGTATCTCATCAAGTACTGAAGAACTACCATGTTATACGAGGGAATCCAATATGCAAGGATGTTTAGAGTTGCCTAGCCTAGTAAACCTAACCACCTACCTGACTAGCCTAATATTTTTTTCTTTATTTTCAAATTTTGGGGACATTACAAGTGGTATCAGACACCATTATCAACACTAAGAGACCAAATGGGTATACCGGACATTCGTTGCAAGGAATGTAAAGTATGTTTTTAAATTTTGTTCACTAATAAAAAAATTTCCTGTTATTAAAAATTTGCAATTACATGATTTTAAAAGAACATTTCATATCATGAACACTGAAGAAGATAATAGCCGACAAGGGAAGTTGAATACTCCCACCTAGGAAGCAGAATTGGTGGTGGAACTTAATTATGATCTAATGAAAACCGTACAAAGTCTCCAAGCAGACTTGCAGAGTTTCAGAGATGATAATCTAAATGAAAGAAATGAACATCAAGCAATTAATGAAACATTGCTGCAAAACATGATGGGAGGAAGGAAGGGAAAACCCACTCACTCCATAAATAGGTTCAAGAAATTTTTTTATCATAAATGGGCCAACAGTCCATGAGAAGAAGGAAAATAAGAGCATACCCCTGAACCCCCAGAAGGATATTATCATAGTCTTTCTAGTGATAATACTCTTTCTCCCTGTAGAAAGAAGATGAGAAATGATGATAATCTCGAGGGAGAGTTCCGAAAAATAAAATCCTTAACCTATGAATGAGAGATGAACACAGGGGAAAAATTTGAAGAGTGGTTGTTGGGTATGAGCAAATATTTCTGAATTCATAACTACTATAGCGAAATGAAGGCTCATTTGGCCATCTATAATTTAAATGGAAAAGAAGCTAGATGGTGGAGAGACTTGAAGCATACCAAGAAATATGAGTTAAGAGAAATATGGTAGAGTAAGTTTCGCAAGATCTTCCAATAAAAATACATGCCGGAAAGGTTCTTCGACAGAAAAGTGAAATATTTTCATGAATTACGTATGGAATCCATGACTATGGATGCTTTTATGAATAGATTTTTGGATCTGTTGCATTATGCACCCTACATCAAGGACGAGAAAGTAAAAATACAGCAGTTTTTAGGATGTCTTTCGATCAACTTTCGGGATAGGATTGAATTTGACATGCCTAAAACATTTGACACCACCTTACACAAAGCTAGGATTTGCTATGAGCCTGGACAACTGAGGCAAGAGAACCTTAACAGAAGCAGAGATAGGTCTAGGACCTTCTCCGATAACTGTAAACCAGGATTTAACCCACCATCGTACAAAAAACAGAACAATAGTTTCCCAGTCAACAAGAACTTCAACAAATCATGTACAAATCCATATGTACTAGCTCCAAATGCTAACAAGCCAACAACAAATGGGGGAGCCAATGTTGACCCTCTACAAATAAAATGTTGGAAATTCCAAGGGCCTCATTATGCCTGAGACTGTAAGAATAAGACCAATGGGGTCTTGCACAAGTTACAAGAAGAACCAACGGTAGAGGACATAACTAGAACACCGTGGATTTATGCAGCCTTGGATGGTCGACAAGCAGACCATCAGGCTATAATGGTTGAGATAGAAGGCAAGATATTAAATAGTTCTATTTCAATACTGATCGAACCCGGTGCTTACCGGAGATATGTATCGCCTAAAATTGTTGATGTATGTAAACTAGGAAAAGATAAACATGATAAACCTTGGCTGGTGCAATTAGCCACATGCATAAAACGAAAAGTTTCAGAAATAGTTAAAGGTTATGAGGTAAACCTGAATGGTTTTCCTACTAGAGTAAAATTGAAAATCCTACCCTTAGGATAATATGATATAATTATCAGCATGGACTGGTTGGAACAACACCATTTCATGCTCAATTTCTTACACAAGTCAATCTTTTGTATATATAGCCAAGGGAATCAGGTAGATATTCAAGGCATACCAAAGAAAGTTTCTATAAGGTAGAATTATGCTTTGCAAGCAAAAAAGTGCTTTAGGAAAGGCTGCAAATTGTTCGTAGTAAAAATCCAATACATAGAGGTTGAAAGAGAACAACACATAGAGGACTGTCCATATCTTGTAGATTTCAAGGACATATTTCCTAAGGAAATCCCAGGATTACCACCAAAACAAGACCTAGACTTTTCCATAGAACTAACACTAGGATCTGTTCCGTTTCAAGGACATATTTCCTAAGGAAATCCCAGGATTACCACCAAAACAAGACCTAGACTTTTCCATAGAACTAACACTAGGATCTGTTCCGGCTTCGAAATCCCCTTACCGCATGAGTGCACTAGAGTTAGTGGAGCTAAAACTGTAGTTGGAGGAGTTGATAGAGAAAGGATATATCTGACCAAGTGTGTCCCCTTGGGGAGCACTGATACTTTTTGTAAAGATGAAGGATGGTAGGATGCGGATGTGAATCGATTATTGTCAGCTTAACAAAATGACTATCAAGAACCAATACCCACTCCCTAGGATCGATGACTTATTCAATCAAGTAGGAGGAGCCAAGATATTTTCAAATATTGACTTGTGATCTGTGTATCATCAGGTACGGATTTGTGACAAGGATATTCACAAAACTTCCTTTCGTACAAGGTACGGTCATTACGGGTTTGTAGTAATGTCATTCGGGTTGACCAATGAACCTGCGAATTTTATGTGTATAATGAACAATATATTCAGTAAATATTTGGATAAATTTGTGTTGGTCTTTATAGACGACATCCTAGTTTACTCTAAGAGTAAAGAGGAGCACGAGGAACACCTCCGCATAGTGCAACATGTGTTACGGGAACACCAGCTCTATGCCAAGTATAGTAAATGTGATTTTTACAAACCACAGATACAGTACTTGGGTCACATCATCTTCGAGACGGGGATAGCCGTGGACCCAGAAAATATTAAAGCCATAGAAGATTGGCCTACCCATCCTAGTGTCAGCGACATTAGATCCTTTTTGGGATTAGCTGGATATTATCAAAATTTCATTAAGAACTTCTCAAGAATAGGTTGTCCCATGACCGCTTTGTAAAAGAAGGAAAATAAATGTAAATACATTCTTATGGATAACCTAGTGCGAGGAAAGTTTTCAAAAGCTTAAGAAACTTTTGATGACCGTACCGATACTATGAATTGGGGATCCCAATGGGGATTTAGTTGTTTGCATGGATGCAAGCAAGGAAGGGCTCAGAGGAGACCTCTTGTAGAATGATTACATGATCTGTTGTGAATTTTGAAAGTTAAAATAACATGAGAAGAACTATCCCACACATGATCTTGAGTTAGCAACCATCATCCACGCCTTGAACATGTGGAGGCATTACCTCATGGGAAGGAAATTCATTTTGAAGACAGATAATATGAGTCTGAAATATTTATTTGAGCAACCAGATATGTATGCCAGGCAAGCCATATGGTTGTCTTTTCTTAGTGATTACCATTTCGAGCTAAATCATATAAAGGGAAAAGAGAACAAGATTTCTGATGTTTTGAGTCGACGAACTCATATGATATATGACGTAACTGTAAGTCAAACCTATTCATATTTACACGAGAGGATTAGAACGACCAATGGAGTTGACCCTTTCTATGTAGAAATCCTCAAGAAGGTCCAAGAGGACAGATTGTTTCAACAACAAAAACAGTACAAGGTAGAAGAAATGGAACTTCTATGGTCCAAGGAGAGATTGTATGTTTCCGAAGGAGGGGACATTCGGTCCAACATCCTCACGGAATTTCATCGGACACCCTACTCGGGGCATCCATGATATCAAAAGATGATATTCGCTATTAAGACACACTTTTTCTAGCCTAAGTTAAAGGCCGACATAGCGTTTTTTATTGAAAAATGTCAGGAATGTCAGCTAGTCAAAGCTGAGCACCAGCATCCTTCAGGGTTGCTGCAGCCATCACCCATTTCAAAATGGAAGTGGGAGGTCATTAGTATGGATTTTATCATGGGTCTACCTAAGAGTAAGAAAAAAAATTATTCTATCTTTGTAGTAGTTGAAAAATTGTCAAAAGCAGCACACTTCATTCCAGTGAAGTCAACCTACAAGGCAGTACACATTGCCGATATCTTCTTGAAGGAGATATTTAGATTGCACGGGCTACCCAAGGAAATCATCTTGGATTGAGATACTAAGTTTACCGAAAACTTTTGGAGATCCTTATTCTTTGGATTAGAGACGCAGTTGAACTTTAGTACTTCTTATCATCCACATACAAGTGAGCAGACAGAAAGGGTAAACCAAATCGTCGAGGACATGCTTAGGATGTATGTCATGAACAACGCCACCAACTGGGAAGATTACCTACATCTTGTAGATTTTGCGTATAACAATGAATACTAGAATTCCACCAAGATGAGTCCCTTTGAGGTACTCTATAGACATAAGTGTATAACATCGGTTACTTGGGATAGCCTGGTGGATCAGATCATGTTAGGGCCTGACTTGTTAAATGACTTGGAGCAATTGGTTACCAAGGTCCAGGTGAACCTTAAAGATGCACAAGACCATCAAAAATCTATGTGGATAAGAAAAGAAAAGATAAATTTTATCAAATAAGCGACCATGTCTACTTGAATGTAAAAGCAAAACGAAGCTCGTTGAGCTTGGGAAGGTGCGGTTAGTTAGCACCTAGATTTTGTGGACCCTTTGAGATACTAGCCAAGACAGGGCCAGTGGCATATGAACTAGTGTTACCCACTCACATAAGAGTCCACAATGTTTTCCATGCATCATTATTACAGAAATATGTTTATGATACTAAACATGTGATTAAATGGTCCTTATTACATGTGGAACCTGAAGGGGAGTTTGCCCCTGAACCTCTTCATATATTGGATAAGAGAGAGGTGTAGCTCAGGAAGCGCACCATATTCTAGTTGAAATTGCAATGGAAGCACTTCCAAGCCGATGAGGCTACTTGGGAGAATGAAGCCAACATGAGAAAGGCTTACCCCTCATTGTTTTATGATTTCATTCTGAGTCCCTAGAACACTAGTGACGATGTTGTTCTAAGCGAGGAGGGATGTAATATCCTGAATTTTGACCTAACACTTATGGGAATAAGCCCCATTGACTATGATGTTACTTTGATGTTTTATTTTGATATATCGGGTCTAAAACCCCACTGCATATGAACATGATGATTTGTTTGATATATTGGGCATAATCCAGTTACATATGTTTTATGTATGATTTTATGTGTTGGGCATGGGCCCTGGCCCTGAAGCACATGATTGACGAGATGTTTTGTGTTGAGCAAGGAGCTCTGTAGCACATGAGTATTTGAATGTTTGTGTTGAGCAAGAAGCTTTGGAGAACATGAGTGTTTAAGTTATGTTGAGCGAGAAGTTCTGGAGAACATGAGTGTTTTGTTGTGTTGAGCAAGGAGCTCTGGAACACATGAATTATGTAAAACTTTGTGTTGAGCAGGAAGCTTTGAAGCAAATGAAAAGATAATTGAAAGTGTTGGGAATAATCCCTGGAGCCTTCCAAGTTGATGTTGAGCATATGTTCTGGAACATCGGATCCTTATCCATTGTATGCCTAGGTGTATCCCACAAATACATCCTAGCATTAGTGTTGAGCGAGGAGCTCTGGAATTGCACTAAGTTTGTAACTCCCTGTTTTTAGAATTGAGTATGGGCTCTAGATAAGTGCTAGGAGTTATTGAAAAGAATTAATGATGTTGATTGAAAATGAATCAAGTAAAATATTGATCTCATTTGACTTATTTATAAGTGATTAAATGAAATCTAAAATTTATGTATCTCATCAAGTACTGAAGAACTACCATGTTATATAAGGAAATCCAATATGCAAGGATGTTTAGAGTTTCCTAGCCTAATAGACCTAACCACCTACTTGACTAGCATAATATATACATATTTCAAATTTTGGGGACATTACATACAACTATGAACTTAACTTTAACTATGAGCTTAACAACCACAAATTAAGTGGACACATTCTTTAGGAAAACAACATTATAAATGTGTCAAATATATGTTTGTTTGTGTATTTCAAAAATATTAATCTTATTAATATGGTTGTTGCTAGTAATTACGTTGATAGACGTTTTTATTTGAGGTTTGGGGTGGATTACAACATATGCTTTTTCATCTACGGGTGAGGATGAGACAAGTGTATTGTCGAGATTGATTCTATGGCACTTGTTCAACATATGAAATAAATAATTATAAAAAATAACCGGTAGCTAGTTGATGAATGCATAACTGGTCACAACAATGCATGGATAAGTCATAGTTGATGAATATATAACCAACAATTCATGGTAGATAACTAGAAGAATGTGAGATAAAAAGAAAAATAATATACAAAATAACCACGGGGTCTTCACTTAGTGAAACCATGTCATAGCGCATTTGTTTATGGATATTAATGAATACCCCTAATTTCACTACATATTGATAATGAATTACAAAAATCATTTTGTTGAGCCCCCCTCCCAATACATATTTCTAGTTAAAAAACCCATATTTTTACAATATATTTCTTATTTTTACTAGAAACCCCTTTTTATACTCCCTCCAATACCTATAAAGCCCCCATACCCTATTCCTCGCCCGCGATGCATACTATATATTGACCTTATTTTTCACAATTAAAAACCTCCCTTTATCAATGAACGTGATAAGATATTTCTCAACAAGGTGAATCCCCCATGAAAATAATTGATAGTTGATAAAAGGATAAGAGGAAGAATGTCGGTGATAACATGTAGCTAAGCATGGATAACTCACAGTTGAAGCCGTTTAACTAGAAGGATATGAGCAATAAAAAAATATTTCCAAACTGTCTTCCATTCCATAACAATCTCTCAACTATTCGATATGCATCGACTTGATCAAGACATAAACTATGTGGGTGTGCTAGTTATATTGATAGGTGTTTTGATTTGATATTTTTACGTCGATAGACATTTTTATTTGAGACTTGCGGTGGACTACGGCCTATTCTTTTTCGTCTATGGACGAGGATGAGATAAGTGTACTGTCGAGATTGATTCTATGGTCGTCGTTCAAAATTTGAAATAAACAATTATAAAAAAAATATAAAAAATAACTCATAGATGATGAATGAATAATTAATAGCGATGCATGGATAACTTATAGCTAATAAATGGATAACCAAGAGTTCATGGAATATAGTTAGAAGAATGTGAGATAAAAAAACTATATAAAAAATAACTAATTGTTGATAAATGGATAATAGTAAGAATGCCAATGATAACATGTAGCTAGGCATGCATAACTCAGAGTTGAACTCATTTAACTAGAAGAGTATGAGGAATAAACCAAAATCCCTTCCATTCCATTGCTATCTCTCAACCATTTGATTCCTATTGGTGTGATCCATCCACAAACTATGTGGGTGTGCTAGTGGGGTGGACAAACACCTATGCTTTTTCTAGATTGCATGAGTACGAGACAAGTGTGTTGTCCAGATTGATTCTATGGCAGTCGTTCCAAATACAAAATAAACAATTATATATAAAAAAGGAATATAAAAAGTAACTTGTAGTTTATGCATGTATATCTATTAGTTATTGCATAGATAACTCTTAGTTGATGCTTGAATATAATTCATTTAATTAGGAGAAGGAGAGAACATGTAACTAGCTTAAGTGGTTGTACTAGTTTAGAATTTGGGGTGGCTAGCATCTATGTTCCTCTTAGATTGTAAGGATGAGACACATGTAGTGTCAAGATTGATTCTATTATAGTTGTTACAAATTGGAAATAAACAATTATTAAAGAATTTAAGAATAAATAGTAGTTATGCATGGATAAGCTTAGTTCATGCATGGATA
This sequence comes from Pseudotsuga menziesii, assembly GCA_001517045.1. Classification (NCBI taxonomy): domain Eukaryota; kingdom Viridiplantae; phylum Streptophyta; class Pinopsida; order Pinales; family Pinaceae; genus Pseudotsuga; species Pseudotsuga menziesii. Next base: position 367,778 of record LPNX010847112.1, read on the forward strand.
ATTGGCACTTAGTGTCATATAACCTATTTAACTAGAACAAGTAACATATAACTTATTTGTAAACAAGTTAAATAAATGTGCTAATTTCTAACCATAAGTAAATACATAAATAATATGATAATATAATCTAATCTGCAATGGCCTATAATATAATGCAAACGTGACATTTCCATTCCAACCAATCCAAGTTAGCTGTGATAGCTTTGCATCTCTATTACTATTCACATTTAAAAGAGGAAGCTATGCACGAAGCCCAAATATCCCATTCAAAATATAATGAAGTTGATCTTGAGAGCGTATCATTGACAAAAGATCTCTAAAAGTAAGGTGATCTAACAGAGATCTATGACCAATTTTTTTTGTGTGAAAGAGAAGGAAGGTGCCCACGCCTATGATAATGTCGCCCACACCACGCCCCATGTGAGATGGAGGAATTCAGCTATGGTTCAGAGCTGTAGTATACTTCGCTGGATCGTCATCTTTTCATGTGCGTATGATATCTTACTTGGGGGTCAGGAGTGGGCTTCACTCTATGTTGCAGCTCATATGTTGCTTCACAAGACTAAAATTCGTAACCCTAAAATTAGGTCTGGGATGATGTTACAGAGTCGTCATGTTCACAAATGGACTGAAAAGGATGAAAGTTAGAATGCATTAAGATAACAATGATGATTTCATTTCTTTGCAACGAATCTATGTATACAATAGTTTGTTGTACTTCTTTTCCTGTGAATAATTGGAAATGGGAAGATACTAGCTAGTTTCCTCTTGTGCATAAGGACTGGTCTTAAGAATATACCCTAATACACCTATTTCTATTTCAATTTCAAATCCTATTTCATTTTCAAATGGTTTATCGATTAGAAATTGAAATAGGTGTATTAGCTTACGTTCCAAGACCAACCAGTCCTTATGCATGACTATACCGGATTTCCAAAACCCATTTGAAACAAACTTAAATAGACGTTTTAGGTTATGGTCTTAGAGAAGTACTGGTGCATGAGTTCAACACTAAAATTAGAAGGATGTAAATGTAAATATGTAATATCCGTTCCACTTCTATGGTTTGGCATTGCAAAAAGAAAATACACAGGGTTGTCAACCATGTCATTATATTTGTCTCCGATATTTTGCATTCTTCCTTCTAAATATTTGTAGAGAATTTCAAGGAATCAGTGAAACTTACATTTTAGCCGCAGAAGCATATAGCGCATGGAATCCAGGAGCTTGGAAGGTAGCTCACCGTGGGTAACTATTGAACATTACGTAATAAAGCTTTTGATGCATCTTTTCTCGAGCTAGCTATTCACTCACGTAAGTTAAATATTCACTCAGTTAGGGTAAAGGCGAAGTAAGCTGGAAAACAGATTATGTTGCTGCAAAGTGTACTCACCCTGCATTTGCACTTTATATCTATCCTTCCTTTCTCTTACAGAAAGTATTGGGGAATTTGTGGCCAATTTACGGTGAAGGCAGTGACATGGGCTGCCAATAGGACGGCCTGACATGGCGTTAGATAGACGTCCACAACTCCACATGGGCGGTGTCACTGTGGTTTCATAATTATTGCATTGTACAATAACACCTCAATTCCATTACCCAATTAAATGGATTAAAATTAATAAAAAAAATTGCGTTAAAGAAAAGAAAATATTTGTGGTAAACTCCCAAATTAATGAGGCTCTAAACAGGTAGTAAGAAAATATTTATGGTCAACTAACCAATTCGTTATTGAGTTTAGATATTATTATTATGTCATCGTAGGTGATATATATGAATGCCTCATGAGTATTAATTCATTTATATATGGGCAAAAATTTTCAATCTTTTAAAGTTTGTAATAGTTTTTATTAAACGTACTAAAATTTAAACCAAGGTTTGGTAATATTTAAAATATTTAATTATTATTTTTATGTTTTACTGTCTATTTTATTAGATTACTATTGGTTTAGGGATATGACTTTGCTCTTGGTTCATGTGCTCCACGACACAGCGGTGAGGATGATATCATCTCTGACAATCTCTACACCCTGACCAACCTTTGTGACACTCTGACCAACCTACTCTGACACCTCATACACTTGTATTTGCAAATGCTCGCTCGACACACACTTGTATTTGGAGTTGCTCGCTCCACACATATTTGTGTATTCAATAAAGTATTGGCAGTTGAAGTGCATGCATGCATCCAAGCGCATGCAAAATCCCACCTGGATACTAGAATCAAACCTCAAGCGCATGCAAAATCCCACCCTAGTCGTTGTTGTTTGTGTGTATATCTGTATATGTTTGAATGTTTGTGTATATGTATGTATGTGTATGCTTGCTTGTTCATTTGTTGTGTGATGGAGGAGAAAGAGCAGCAACATTCATACGCATATAGAATGATGAGAAGGAGGGGCGTTCAAAGTCGTAAGGTAAAAATTTGAATCATGTTTTCACTTGATTCATTAGCTTATGTTTTGTCCATTTCATGGAATGAGATGGGATTTGATGAAATAGGAAAGTCAACGATGGTTGTTGAAGCTATAGCAGAAGTTGAAGCTGCATCCATCTCCAGATTACCTCATTGTCTTCTTTGCCAGTGCCTTTTTCACTTCCTCTGGTCTGGTTTCTCTGCTATGTCTGTCATTTTGGAACATTCTACGTATTTTTTATTTTATTTTATTTTTTAGCGTTCTAGGTTTGGACTTTGGTTTCTCTGCCATGTCTGACATATTTTATTTTATCGGAGACTGAATGTTTAGATTGGAAGTGAATTGTACATGAAAGGAGCATAAGGTACATCTCTCTCACACGAGTTTCATTTTCCTTACAGAGTAGCTTCTGCGTTTTTTCGTCATTCTTTTCTGATTATATTGGAATTGGGGATTTTCTTTTTTGGGTGTACCATGCTTTAGTTTTACTGAATTTGTTTTGATTAATGAGTGTTCAAGGTGGCGGTGAATTGTACATAAAGGTATCCCGCCATGCTTGAAAGGAGCATAAGGTACATCTCTCTCACATGAGTTTGATTTTCCTTACAGAGTAGCTTTTGCATTTTTGTTATTGTTTTCTGGTTTGTTTTTTTTTGGAATGGTGGATTTTATTGGATTGGAAAATAAATGTTCAGGTTAGCGATGAATGCTACTAAAACTATAAGCACTTTTCCCTCGAATGGTGGATGTTATTGTATAGGAAAATAAATGTTCAAGGTAGTGGTGAATGGTACGAAAAACTATAAGCACTTTTCCCTAAAGGCAGGCACAGGAGGTACATATAATTTGTTTGTGCTCTTATGTGCCTTGAGCAGCTAGCTAGATCTCTAGTGTTACGACTGTATGTGTGAAAGAATGTAAAAGAAGGAAAAGATTGTTTGCCTTGAATTAATTTTCATTGAATTAGGAGACACAACTTTATACAAGAGATTTCCTACAATCACACTAGCCTATTCTAGGTAGTCTAAGTATAAAAGGCAACTTAACAAAAATACAATACTTTTCCAACATGTTCGGATATTTCCGGATATTATGGCTGGATATTATGTCATTCTCAACACTCCCCCTCAACTTGGAGAGTGAATGTCAAGAACTCCCAACTTGCGTATCATAGTTGAGAAAGTTTCTTTTCCCAATGGCTTAGTGAACACATTTGCAAGCTGATTTTTTGAAGCAACATGTTTGGTTACAATCGAGCCATCTTGTATTTTGTCACGAATAAAATGACAATCCATCTCTATATGTCTGGTTCTTTCATGGAAGACGGGATTGGCTGCTATATGTAAGGCAGCCGTGTTATCACAATACAACAATGCTGAATTTGGATACAATACTCTCAAATATGTCAATAATGAGCATAGCCAGGATAATTCACAGCATGTACTTGTCATGGCTCTATATTCGGCTTCTGCTAAGGAGAGAGATACGGTTTTCTGCCTCTTTGTCTACCAGGAAATCAGAGAGGATCCCAAAAAAACACAATAACCCGTAGTGGATCTATGAGATATTGGACAACTAGCCCAGTCCGAATCAGAAAAGGCTCGCAAAGACAAATCATTCTGAGAAGGGAAAAACAAACCTTGTCTTGGACTGTTTTTCAAATAATGCAACACACGCAAGGAAGCTTCCAAGTGTGGTTTGAGTGGTGCATGCATGAATCTGCTTAGCACATGGACTGAATAAGTGATGTCTGGTTGGGTAATTGTCAAATAAATTAGGTGTCCAACAAGTCGCCTATACTGAGATGGATCTTTAAGCAATTCCCCTGAATTCGAGAGTTTTACGTTTTGCTCCATGGGAAAGTTCACATCTTTAGAACCTAAAAGTCCGCCATCTTTTCGAATTTACAAAGTACATTTTCATTGTGAAATGGAAATACCTTTCTTTGATCGAGAAACTTTGATTCCCAGAATTACCCAAATCTTTAATCCGAAAACGGCTATGCATAAATTGCTTGAGAGCTAATATGACATTAACATCATTACCCGTAATGATAATGTCATCGACATATATCAACAATGTTGTAAAAGAGTTTCCTTTTTGGCGTGTGAATAACGAGTAATCTGCTTTGGATTGAACAAATCTATCAGCTTTGATAGCTGTAGAGAACTTGGCAAACCATTGTCGTGAAGCTTGCTTTAAGCCATATAACGACTTGTGGAGGCGACACACTAGATTCTCCCCCTGTCGCTGAAGACCAGGAGGTGGAGATATATAAATTTCTTCATGGAGATCACCATGGAGAAAAGCATTGTGGACATTGAGTTGGTGAAGTGACCAATTCTGGGTAGCTGCTAAAGCCAATAAACAACGAACAGTAACCATTTTAGAAGTGGGAGAAAAAGTATCATTATAATCTATACCTTTCAGTTGTGTGTAACCTTTCGCAACCAAAAGAGCTTTGTAACGCTCTATAGTGCCATCCGAATGCCTTTTGATTTTGTAAACCCAACGACAACCAATAGGCTTCTTACCAGAAGCAAGGGAAGTGAGGGACCAAGTGTTGTTGGATTCTAAAGTGGCCAATTCAGATTGCATAGCTTCTTGCCAATGAGAATGAGAAGATGCTTCGGTATAAGATGTAGGCTCAATATCTTGACTGACAGCAGTAGTAATTGAGTAATGTTGTGGTGAGTAACGATGATAAGAGACAAAATTGCAAAGGGGATATCGCGTACCTTGTTGTGGACTTGAGGACAAAGTCAGTAAATGGTTGGGACACGTCACTTGGTTGCAGACATAATCACGTAAAGTCGTGGGAGGGTGATGAGGTCGGTGAGAACGACATAAAAGGGGTTCGGAAGGAGGACCAATAGTTGGTGGCTGAGAAGAAATTGTATCTAGTGGTGAGGGTTGTTGGACGGGTGAATCGGGTTCCAGTGGTGAGAGTAGTTGGACTGGTGGGGAAGGATCTAGTTGGTGATAGGTGTCGGAAACAGAAAGAGGAAGGATCGGGACTGAAGTTGTGGAAGTGGATGGAATGGACTCATAGGGAAAGATGGTTTCATGAAAAACAACATCACGGCTAGTGAACATATGATGGGTTGTAAGTTCATAGAGTTTGTAAGCTTTCTGGCCTACTGGATATCCAAGAAAGAAAAAAATGTCTAGCATGAGGGGTGAATTTATGGGGGACGTGTACAACAGTAGCATAGGCAAGACACCCAAAGACTCAAAGATGAGAATAAGAAGGGAGTTTTCCAAAAAGTCTTTCAAAAGGGGTTTGGTGAGAAAGAAGTGGTGTGGGAAAATAGTTGATTATATGAACGGTAGTGGAAACACATTCTGCCCAAAAACGTAAAGGAAGGTGGGCTTGAAAATGAAATGCGCGAGTGGATTCAAGAATATGGCGGTGCTTGCACTCTACAACCCCATTTTGTTGAGGGGTGTAGACACAAGTATGTTGATAATTGGTCCCTTTTTGTTTAAAAAAATCTCGCATAGAAATAATTCTCCACCATTATCAACCCGAATGTTAGCTATAGAAACATGGAATTGTGTTTGGACAAATGAGAAAAATTTGACAAGTAAATGTTGTGTCTCACTTTTGTGATGCATAAAAAAAACCCATGTGACTCTAGAATAATCATCCACAATAGTCAAAAAGTATTTCGCACCAGAAAAGGAGGCAATTTTATAGGGGCCCCAAATGTCACAATGAATTAATTCAAAAGGCCTAATAGATGAAATTGAACTAACAAAAAATGGAAGTTGACTCTGTTTTGCAAGAGCACAAACATCACAAGCATTATTAGACTGGGAAGATAAATTCAGCAAATGTTTTGCCATAAAATCTAATCTAGAGGAAGATGAATGCCCCAAACGGCGATGCCACAAAGCGGTGGAGGAGGCGACCTGAGAACTGGGTAAATGATAGGAAGTGGTTGATGCGGATGGAGGTTGATGTTTTGACTTCTCTGATGCTAATGAAACCAAGTAATAGAGTTTGTCTCGTTGTTTACCCAAACCAATTGTCTTCTTCATCCTCAAGTCCTTCAAAATACACCAATAAGGGAAGAAGGTTACTAAACAATGGAGGTCTCTGGTAATTCGACTCACAGACATTAAATCCACCTTAAAAGACGGCACACCAAGCACATTTTTTAAAGCAATAGTTGAACTCAAAGGTAAATTCCCAATGGATGTAATGGGAGCCTATTCTCCACTTGGCATAGCAACTGGCGGCAACAGAGTGTTCTTACGTCTGTTGACAAGCAAAGTTGGAGATGAAGTAATGTGGTCTGTTGCACCACTATCAAAAATTAATTGATGGAGGCACAACAGTGCTTGTAACAAACCTAAAGAAGTAGTAGCAGCATTAGCTTTAGGATTGGCAGGTTGTGCTGTCCCTTTGCCCTATATGATAGACAAGATTTGTTGGAGTTGCAAATCAGAGAGCCCATGTGTCACCGACGGCATGTACAGAATTACTGGACCCTCCTTGACATTGTTGGCTGAAGATTGATGGCTATGGTTGCGCTTAAAAGAGGAGCTTCCTTGATTGGATGCATGTTTGGGATGTTTTGGCGGATACCCATTCAGTTTCCAGCATGTTTCTCACACATGATGGTCACAGTCACAATAAGAGAAATGCAAAGGTTTTCAAGTAGATGAGTGGAAACAAGAAGAGGAGGAACCTTGTCCATGTCGAACAACTAGAGCCATTGGTTCAGCCCTTCGGACAACCATGGCTGAGTTTTCTGTTGTCTCACGTGCAACGCCTAGACTTCGTTGCTTCTCTTCTTGTACAATGGAGGAGTAAGCCTTGGCAACATCTGGTAGTGGATTCATCAACAGAATTTGCCTCGGATTTCACTATAGGACTCATTAAGTCCCATGAGGAATTGCATCAATCTGGGTCTCTTGTGGTCTGCCCCACAAGAGGAAACGGTGTCATTATAGGATCCTAGTTCATCCCATAATTTCTTCAATCTTATGTAATAAGCTGCAACAGCCATATGATCTTGAGCAAGACAAGTGATGTCCCTCTCAATCTGAAAAATGCGAGGGGCATTGCTTTGAGAAAAATGATCTCGAAGGTCTTCCCATACCTCATGGGCTGTGGTCAAAAAAATAACACTATCTGCAAGATCATGTGTGAGAGAATTGAGAATCCAGGAGAGAATCATATCGTTGCATTTTTTCCACGCAACATAGTCATCTGGTTTGGCTGTGGCAGACGACATTGTGGTTATTTTGTCTATGAAACCCAACTTGGATTTCGCGTTCAAAGAAATCATCATGGCTCTGCACCATGTCAAATAATTATCCCCATCAAGAGGTTTGGAAACAAGCACCTTTCCTAGATGATTGGAATGATGAAGAAAAAAGGAATTGGAATATGTATTGGCAGCAACGAGCCTGCCTCCATTAGAAGATTGCTCGTCTACCATGATGATGGAAATAACGAAAAGTAGGAAAAAAGAAAGGCAGAGAGCTAGGTATCGTTCCCTGCTGTGATACCATGTGAAAGAATGTAAAAGAAGGAAAAGATTGTTTTCCTTCACAACAGGATTTGAACTCAAAATCCGACGACATACGACATATCCTACAGATGTGTCGGATAGTAACGATGAAAAGTAGTGAGCCTTTTAAATTATTTTAGCGCCCTCGAATTTCCGACACTAGGGCGTAGGATTTTCGACACTAGGGCTATTCCAACACTAGGGTGTAGGATTTCCGACACTCGGGCATAGGATTTCCGACACTAGGGCTATGTCATCGGATTTCTGACACTAGGGAAACAAAAAACAAAAAAAAATATAAAACCACAACCGTCTGGACACAATATTTCTTCGCGAAACAAAGAACCCAATCAATAATTTCTTGCTCCTCGCCGCAGTAAGTTGTCTCATTTAAACTTAGCTTCAACAAAGATAACGGATCATGGTTTATCACCTTTTGCTTCTTGTAGTATGTTACAAGAATTAAGAGTTCCTCTCTGCAGAGGGGTTCAAGGCCACAGTTTGGTTACAATTGCATCATCATGTAGGTGGTTTCAGTACTTGTAAATATGTCATTAGTTTAAGGGCACAACAGTAATAAAGGAGTTGACAAAACAATTTTTTGTGGGTAGCGGCAGCCGCAACTCAATGAAGTTGAACAGCAAGAAGAGGGTCAAGAGAGGGCACGGAGGAGGATGAAGAAACCAAAGAAACCCAAGGGGAGGAACATGAACACGAAGAAGAGCAGTTGGAAGAAGAAGAGGGAGAAAATCAAGGAGAGGAGGAATCTGAGAATGGACAAGTGCTTGGAGAGGGGTTTTACAAAGTCAAAGATATCAGAAAGAAGAGGGGTGGACGGAGAAGATCAAGGAGAGGAGGAATCTAAGAATGGACAAGTGCTTGGAGAGGGGTTTTATAAAGTCAAAGATATTAGAAAGAAGAGGGGTTTTGTATGTTCTCTGTAAAGTGTAGACCCTCATTTTCTCTCATGGTGCTAATGCTTTGACTTGAACTCTGTGTAGTTGAGTATCTTGATGCATATGGTGAATGTGTGGAGCCTATAACGAAAGCTGGGTGGATTCCCTTTTTGCAAAAGTCTTCTGATTTCATGAGGTATGTGACTTGCCAAGGGCGTTTTCTCAGATACATTATTATTATCTTAGGTTATTGCTGATTTTGAAGGGGCAAGCACTCAATATTCCTTTTTATCTTATCAGTAGTTTGCAAAAGATGGCGTATTCGTTTCAAAACAACACAACTAATAGAGATAGGAATTTATTTCATCACATTTTGGTTAATATTCTCATCCACCATAGGTTGTTTCGGCTTGGGGATAATTGAGACTCCTTTATCATTCGTAATAACTTTGGGGTTCATCAAGAATGGCCTCAGCGCAGGCCAAAAACTAGATGTAAACACAGAACTGTCGTTCCTTTTAACCCTAATGAGGCATTGGAATTTTTTTATTTTTACTGGTGTTAATTGTTATAAACAGTGAGACTATTTTTCAAGCTGGACAACAAAACTTCTGATTAAAATCTTTATTCATTTTATCCTCTGCAAATTGACTTCAATAAAGACATTTTTTTTGCAGATGGACTTATAATCTATTTGTGTGTTCTTTCCAACAATCCTAGTTTGTTTTGTAGTTTGATTACATGTATATTGTATGCATGTGTTTACATTGTACATCCAAGCACATACATTCTATTTTTTTCTGGATTTCATGCATCTTAGTTTCAAATCATGAATATACTAGAAGGAAACTTTGTCTCAGATTGCTCTTTTTGATTTCAGTTCTGAAGAATCACCATTTATGGGACAACTGATTTCCCTGGAGGAAGAGATTCTTGAACAAGAGCATACAAAACATAACATGGAAAATGTAAGGTCTATTGATGGAATGATGTATGTGATATTTTATATTTTAAAATTCCATATTTGAAATTGCAGGGGGTGTTATCGCTTGATTGCAAATGGAAATCTTTCATGTGAAAAATATTCAGTTATAATGATAACTTGTACTGTAGTGTGTCTGGACAAAAGTTTGGAAACCTGCAAATTCTCTATCATTTGGTTCTAAAGAAAACTGGCTTCAATGCCAAGCTGTTCTTTATTATGAAGGGAAGCTATGTCCAGATGGTCAGAAGGCAAAGCAAAATATTATTTGTTGTAAATGGAGAAGGTATTTTTTATTTCCTTTTGGTATCTAATGTCTTCAGTGTAAGTTGTGCAATTCATGGCTTTTATCAAGTTATGCTAAGTATTGTTTGCAGTTCCATGGAATAGAGGTTCATCTATCTAGTTTCTGAACATGAAGATATATTCCTTGTTTGTCTACTCTTGATGTGGGTGATAAATTTTTTGTTTGCTGATGTTTCTGCCTGAAAATGGTGATGCAAAGCTTAGACTTGTTAATTGTTTTATGTTGAAGGATAATTAAACTAATGAAAGCACTGTAATATGTTTTTCTATTATAGGGATCCTATCTCTCAAATTCAAAATGATAATTGGGATTGTTCATGTGCAATAGTTTGGGATCCTGTTCATGTAGACTATGTTGTACCCTAGGTAAATTAGACATTTCTCTGTATTGGATAACTTACTTTTGCATTACAAGGTCAATTTGGGGAGTTCCTTTTCATTTTAAACATATATTTTTGGTGTGGAATGTTGAACAAAAATATTTCCAAACTCTTTTCCATTTCATAACTATCTCTCAACCATTTGATCCCTATAAGAATGATCCAACCACAAACTATATAGATAAATAATATTCACCTTCACTTCATTTAATATTTAAAAAATTTATGTGTTCCAATGACCCAATTATCAATACAATCTTTATTCCTTTATTCATGTAAATATTATGTAACTTTAATCATGATAACTTGGCATCCAAGGAACCATCTTGAACCAATTTTGGATGGATTTATATATCTTCCAACCAATTTGATTGCCATTTTTTCACCTATTTGTAACACAGTAAAACTAAAACCATGAAGCCAACAAAAAATGCCAAGATTGAAGCCAATAAAATATCTATGACATTTCATCGCAGGATTTGCGCAGCTGCTCAACTTGACTTTATTTATTATATTTACACTGGAGTATACTGAGTTGGTCGAAAGAGTTTTTTTTGTTTTTATTATATAATGTCTAGAGGTGCATGCAATGTCTTATTCACCAACTATATCCATGTGAACTTGGGATACTAACAATTTCCATTATGTATGAAAATATGAATGTTTAATGCACAAATCTTAGAAAGATTCACGGACGAAGTAAATACAGAAACCCTAATTGCACAAAAGCATCCCCAGCTAATTGCATAAAAGAAATTCCTCGTATTAAACCCTAAGCTAGACAATTCCATTACTTATTCTATTCATGGACTCATTTTAATAATTTCTCCTTCCCTAAGTAAGGATTATCAGTGGCATGCTCCAGATATAGCTAAAGCTAGGAAATGGCATTACTTTTTCTCTTCATGGACTCATTTTGATACTTTTTCCTTCCAGGAGAAGGATTATCAATGGCATCCTCGAGAAATAGCTATATGGACAACCTAATAGTATGTTAAATAAATCACTACCTAAATAGGTACATTTCCCTAACTATTTTTATTGTAAGAGAAGTTGCATTTGTTATCTATTTTTATTTAGGATTGTTTACACCCCTTTTGTGGAGAAAAAGCACCCATAATTCATGATACTACTATAAATTGTTGATTAGGAGGTTGGAACAACCCTTTTTTATGCCCAGAATGAAGGTTTGAGGCTATTGGAGTGCCTAGGTCTGCTCTTTATGTCCATATATGTGCCCAGAATTGTTTCTTAATGTCATTTCAACCCTGAAATTCAACCGAGCATTTCTCAAAGCCTGTTTTTTAAACATAAATATAATTCACTAATTTACCTAGTATTATATTTAAACCTAACATACGTTGTTGATGGTCATGATTAGAATGGTTACAAGCCTTCCACCTATTCTTAGGGAAATTTAAATAAGTATTAATTTTTATAATATTTAGAGAGATCTCAGAACGCAACATAAATGTCTTGAATATGATTGGTTAGAAATTTAATTAGTTCATTTTATTGGTGTTCAATGTGAAATCACTCAATTGTAGGTCAAGACAAATACATTTTTATTCTAGTAGTAATTGGATGCTAGAAAAGTATAGAGTATTATGTAAAACATTTTAAATTGTAGAAAGATAAGATTTGTCTGATGTTTGTTTCATAGATCTTAACTCATTTGTTGTTGAAGAAATATTTCAAGATTATAGGATGCACACAGATGAAATTCATTCAAAGAAGGAGAGATTAATGGTCCATCTTCATGCAGTGTCAAAAATTGATGAGAGCTAGAATAATCTAGAAGATAATGATACTCAAGCTAGTCAATTTGCACGAGCTCTTAAGAATGTGATATTCTCCTATTGTTTGATTAATAGCTTTTTTCATTTTAAGTTGCATTTGGAAATTCATTGTCAAAAGTATCTTGAACTGGAATATTTAGCTAAGCCACTCGATTTCCTGTTCTCCCGCATGTACATGCACATGCATATCTGGCGTCGTGTTTACTGTCACAGTCACAGTCATCTCCACGCCAACACTGGGCAGCCTCCAATTCTGTTTGAATTTCGCAGCTTATTACATAACTAAAATAAAACCAGGTGATTTAAAATAATTTTATGGTCATGTAGGTTCCTTTCCTTGTATGGTCAAGTTTCATACCAGAAAAATATTGTAAGCTGAGCTGGGACGTTTTTAGCCCTCGCGGCTAAGCTAAAACTGAGTCATATTGGTTGGAATATTCATGTGCTAGTGGAAGACTGAGGTAATTAGCTTTATAATTAATGTGGTTAAGTTCTCAAATGGAAATGGGTGGGTGAGCGGAATCCACATGAGTCTCTTAGCAATGGCTTCTATACTTGCTGTGCATGATCATGATCATGCATGTAGGGAATGGCATGATATGTTGCAAGTGATTGTAGGCAAGGATGTAAAATCATATAGTATAGCTTATACATTTGCATGGATTGTACCCTCAAAGGAAAGGACATGAAACAAGCTTTGATACACTACATCAAAACATTGGATCGATGGGAAGGCTAGTAAATTATTTCTGGGTTAGATGTTGTTTCAATTATTTAGGCTTCAGTTAGATGTTGCTTCCATATCTAGTTCCATTTAGATGCTATTTCCAGTTTTAGCAGTTCAGTTCTATTTGTGCATGCACACGAGTTAAGAGACTGATGATCTCTAGGAGACAGCAGGCCTGCATGTCTAGCATATTCTCCACTTGAGTCACTCCTTGTTGACTCTCTATCCATGCAGGGAGGCACACTAGTTAAGTAGGGTTTGACCTAGTCTAGTAGGTACCATTATGCATGTTTAGGTTTGATGTACTCACCATTCTTCTTGTCCATTAAGGAGGTACAAGGTGGACTTTTTTAGATGCGTGACCATTATTATTTTAGAGTGTAGTGCATAAATAAATAGAGTTGCATATGTAAAACTCAGATTTTTTGAGCATGCTTATTATGGGTTGCTGTTAGTAATTTCTAGTAGTATGTGTACCAGAATTTGTATTTAAGTTACAATAGATTTAATGGAAGCTAAGGATTTCCGATTCCCCAGGGTTATGATTTTTATTTAAGTGCAGATCTGACTACCATGGTTGAAAAATTTAACATGGTATTAGGGAAGTGTATCTGAAGCATCCTAGAGTTCTTTGTAGATCAGCTTTGAAGGAAAGAGAGTGGTCAGAGGGTTTCGGTTGGCTAAATGTCTAGGATTTAGTGATTGAAGCAGAAATTCCCCAATGTTTGGCATGTGGATTTGAGAAGAGTCGTGGGATGAGAAACTTTAGTTGATCTAATGAGGCGGTTGAAGCTTGTTTAATAGAGTTTGCAGTAATGGTCATTACTAGTGTGCCAGAGTCACCTGTTGGAGGGTGCCTTAACCAGAGTGTGAATATACTGAGGATGATGCTCTTGAGGAACAAGCTCACTGTGGCCTTCCGCCTACATGTGCAGGATTGGTAGAGTAGCATCTACCTGATGAAGTTAGTAAAGTTGAGAGACATTCTTGGTGTAGTTGGTGAAGAGATCAAAGATAATGAGTTCGTTCAGATTGATCTGAATGGCTTTAGTTCATCTTGGCATTATGTTATTTGTGGTTAGGGAAAGTTACTTGACTTTGAGGCTGAGGGATAAAAAATTCAAAATTGTCCTCAAAGACATGGAGTTAATCCTCTTGTCAATGAGCAAAGGGAAGTGATGCCATCATTTTTCCTTACACTTACTTTTTCTACAATGTTCATGCTTACAAGTGTAAATTCTTACAAATTGCTCGCATAACACTATACAGAAAAGGAACATGTTTACTTAATTGGTTTTGTGAGTACCTCCTCTAGAAACATGATGTCTTGGGTTAGCTAATGAAAATGTTTGATTCTACCTCATTTTCTTGTTGTTCTTGTCTTGATTTTCTTCCCCTTGCTAGAGGGGGTGAGAAACCTTGCATCAAGGCATCAGTGAAGGAAAGTGGTTGAGAAGATGCACCCACTTGCTTCACTAGAGCTATGGAAGGCTATATTAATGTAGTATATTTGGAGGATAAGGTTCTCAGGCATCTTCCTCTTCTGATTCAGACACCTCTTCATTCTCTTATATTTCCTCTGAATCATTTGCTTTGTCCTCTTCTCCCTGCTCTTCATTCTCTACTCTCTCCATTGCCAAATGGATTTATTTACTTGCCTCCACTGGGGCTCTTCATCTCCATTAATTCTTTCTTGTACTGCACTCTCTGTTGAGGTCTTTGATGTTATGTTCATTGGATCCACTTGGGTTTCTAATTCATATTTTGGTTCCACAGTTGTCATACATGGTTCTGCCTCTGTGCTACTTTTATCTACTTCCTCTAAAATTTCGAGTGCCTGTTAGAAAAACAGGACCGCAGAGAAATAACAATTATACAGTTAAATCAATAAACAAGATGCAAAAACACATTAAACATTACAGAGAGACACAGATATAACGTGGTTCACCCAAACGATGGGATACGTCCACAAACAAATTTGATAGTCCTTTTATTTCAGTCCAGAAAGATGAAGGGATACGCCCTATAGCAAAACCATTGCACTTCCTCTTCACGCTCTCACAGTCTCTCTTCCAGCACAATACAATGCCCACATCCAGTACCATACAGTACTCACATCCAGTACTATACAGTACTCACATCCAGTACAATACAGTGTACAATACAATTCACAATGGAGCCTCCTCAAGCCTTATAAAGGCTTAATCACATGCAATACCATGGGACAATACCATGGGCTACAACAAACCATGTGCTAGACCTAACCACCTTTGACTAGATCTTAAGTCAAGGTTAACCCTAACAATCCCCCCTTTAAACTTGACTTGGAGTAATCACCCACTCCCCTCAAGTATTTACTGAGGAATCTTACATACACCCCCCTATCACCTAGGTCTATCTCCCGACTTTGCTGGTGAGTTACCAGGGGTATGCATGTCTTACCAAGTCTTACAGCCATATGCCCATTTACATGCAAACCACTCCATTACATTTTTTTCATGTGCCTTCATGGTGACTAATCACAGCAACTCTACTGCTGTTGCACTTGATGGACCTTGGACTTGGAAAATTTCTTCTTTTCACCTTCATGCTTTAAGGCCAATAGAAACCGAACAGGAAATTAGTTTCTCTCTGGTTACTCCCTTTGTCAACATGTCTGCAGGATTCTGGCTAGTGTGAATCTTTTCCAGTTTTAACAGTTCTTCATCTAGAATAGATCTTATGAAGTGGTATTTGAGTTCTATATGTTTAGTCCTTGAATGAAATACTGAGTTATTTGCAAGATGAATGACACTCTGGCTATCACTGTACAGTCTACTATTCTCCTGTTTCTTACCCAATTCTTCCATGAACCTCTGCAACCAAATCATTTCCTTACTAGACTCTGTAGCAGCAACATACTCTGCTTCCGTTGTTGAAAGTGCAACAACCTATTGCAGTTTTGAAATCCAACTTACTGCTGTTCCACCTACAGTGAACACATACCCTTTGGTGCTCCTCCTGCTGTCTTTATCACCATCCATATATGCATCAACATATCCCTGTATAATAGTGTCTGAACCTCCAAAACATAATGCATGAGAAGTGGTACCTCTCAAATACCTGAGAATCCACTGTACTGCTTTCTAATGCTCTTTACCTGGATTATTCATATACCTGCTCACAACTCCCACTGCATGTGCAATATCTGGTCTTGTGCAGACCATGGCATACATCAAGCTCCCATCTGCTGATGAATAGGGAACCTTGGACATGTAATCTATCTCTTCCTGTGTCTCTGGACACATATGCTTGCTTAGTTTGAAATGGCTTGCCCAAGGTGTGCTGACTGGTTTTGCATTCTGCATTCTAAACCTCTGCAACACCTTTTCTATGTACTAACCTTGAGACAATGTCAATTTGCGATTTTCCTGTCTCTTGTTATTCTCATACCAAGGATTTGCTTTGCAACGCCCAAATCCTTCATCGCAAATGATTTAGCTAGTTTTCTTTTGAGCACATTTATATCCTGCATGTTAGACCCTGCAACAAGCATGTCATCCACATACAATAACAAGATAATATATCTTCCGTTATCTAGCCTCTTGAAATAAACACAATGGTCAGAATGACATCTATCATAACCTTCTTCTGTCATAAACTTATCAAATTTTAAATACCACTTCCTTGGAGCTTGCTTCAGGCCATACAAGCTCTTCTTCAACCTGCAAACCAAATTCTCCTTCCCTTTGACTTCATACCCTTTTGGCTGCTGCATATAAATCTCTTCCTCCAAATCCCCATGGAGAAAGGCCATTTTTACATCTAATTGTTCAAGATGCAAATCTTCTACCGCCACTAGACTTAAAATAGTTGTAATTGAAGTCATTTTAACAACAGGAGAAAATATTTCATCAAAGTCTATACCTTTCTTTTGTGCAAACCCCTTTACAACAAGTCTAGCCTTGTATCGCTTCTT
>LPNX010847112.1:384952-403971 GCA_001517045.1 Pseudotsuga menziesii
TATCAATATGGACAAATGCTTCACAACCAAAAGTTCTCAAAAATGAGTATTTTACCTATTTACCTGTCCATGCCTCCTCTGGAATTCCACCATCCAAAGCGCTTGAAGGCCCTCTATTTATTAAATAAACAGCAGTGTTTACAGCATCATCCCAAAACTGTAAGGGCAACCCTGCATGCAATTTCATACACCTTGCACGCTCCATGATCGTTCTGTTCATCCTTTCTGACACACCATTTTCTTGGGGTGTTCCAAGGACTGTCTTCTCTCTACGAATCCCATTGTGTGAACAGTAACTGTCAAACTCCTTGCTGCAGTACTTGCCTCCATTATCAGATTTGAGATATTTCAACCTTTTTCCTGTCGTATTCTCAGCCAAAGCTTTCCACTTCTTAAAAGTATCAAACACATCAGATTTTTGTCTAATGCAATAAAACCAAGTTTTTCTAGTTGCATCATCAATAAAAGTAACATAATAACGAGAGCCACCAAGAGATTATACCTGAGACGGTCCCCATACATCTGTATGGACAAGCTCTAAATTTTCACTCTTCTTTTGTTTCCCAACCCTGAGAAATATAACTCTCTTCTGTTTTCCATAAACACAGTTCTCACAAAATTCCAAACTTACCTGCTTCAGATCTGGAAGCAGTTTCCTTGAGTGGAGAATCTGCATCCCCTTCTCACTCATGTGGCCAAGCCTATGATGCCACAACGCTGCACCTGTTTCTGTGGAAGCTACAGAAATAGAATAATCAGTGTTATGAGGACACAAATATAATGTACCTATCCTATTTCCTTTTGCAATTACCATTGATCCTTTAGTGACCTTCCACCACGTTTCTCCAAACATAAACAAACAGCCGCCATCTCCCAACTGCCCTGTTGAGATCAGATTTCTTTTCATAGCAGGAATGTTCCTTACATCCTTTAGCAACCAGTCATTTCCATTATTTAGTTTAATCCGTACCTTACCCTTTCCAACAATTTTACATGGTTCATCATCCCCCAATAACACATGCCCAAAATCACCTTGAACATAATCATAAAAGAATTTCCTATGGGGTGTAGCATGACATGAATCCCTTGAATCTACTACCCAGTAATCACTAGTATTATCTAATGCAAGAATCAAAGCATCTTGTAACACATCACCTGCTACATTAGCTTCCTGGGTAGTCTCTTGCTGCCTCTCACGTTTCTTCTTTGGTGCTCTACAGTCTTTCTTTAGATGTCCTTTCTTACCGTTGTTCCAGCATTCTATTTTTCTGAATCTGGACTTGGATCTTCCCTTTTTAGACTTGCCGTGATTTCCTAGGCTCCTTCCTCTCTCTTTTTGTCTCCCTCTACTCTCCATGGTCAACGCATTACCTGATGTCTCACTTGTGCTTTTCCTTCGCATTTCCTCGCTAAGAATAACACTAACAACATCATCAAACTTAAGAGTGCTTGAACTAGGGACAGAGTTACTTACAACCATGACCAAGCTATTCCAGCTTTCTGGAAATGAGCACAAGATTAGAAGAGCCCTAACCTCATCATCAAAGTTCACTTTTACAGAACTTAACTAACTGGTAAGTGTATTAAACTCATTTAAATGGTCAGCAACACATCCACTTTCCAACATCTTCATATTAAATAAACGCTTCATTAAAAATACCTTGTTAGAAGCTGAGGGTTTTTCGTAGAGCTTACTCAATGCGCTCATCACACCCTCTGTTGTTATTTCTTTCGAAATATTGAAGGCCACTGACGAAGCCAGGCACAACCGTATTGTTCCTAGTGCCTTTCTGTCAAGAACCTCCCATTCTTCATCCTTCATAGCCGCTGGCTGTTTTGCTTTTCCGCCCAACGGCAAGTACAGATCTTTCTGGTACAAATAGTCCTCCATTTGCATCTTCCATAACTGATAGTTTTGGTCGTTAAGTTTATCGACCCTAAACTTTCCTTCTTTCACCATTGCTCCCACTCGAACCAGGAACCCTTCTTTCCTGCGAGTTTACAAACCAAATAGACCTTTTGGCTCTGATAGCAATTGTTAGAAAAACAGGACCACATAGAAATAACAATTATATAGTTAAATCAATAAACAAGATGCAAAAACACATTAAACATTACAGAGAGACACAGATATAACGTGGTTCACCCAAACGATGGGCTACGTCCACAAACAAATTTGCCAATCCTTTTATTTCAGTCCAGAAAGATGAAGGGATACGCCTTGCAGCAAAACCGCTGCACTTCCTCTTCATGCTCTCACAGTTTCTCTTCCAGCACAATACAATGCCCACATCCAGTACCATACAGTACTCACATCCAGTACAATACAGTACACAATACAATTCGCAATGGAGCCTCCTCAAGCCTTATAAAGGCTTCATCACACGCAATACCATGGGACAATACCATGGGCTACAACAAACCATGTGCCCAAACCATGTGCTAGACCTAACCACCTTTGACTCGATCTCAAGTCAAGGTTAACCCTAACAGTGCCTCGAATCTATTACTGCTTTTCATGGGCTGATTCTCTGATTATATTTCAGGTGTTTTGATCCATTGAGTTGATGATTTCTTTGCTTGTTAGGAACTTACTTGGATGAGTTCTGTTCTTAATGGCTAGGAGGATTTGTTTTCTGGTTTAAAAGTGCCTCAGTTTCTTGAGTCTTTAGACTACGCTTAGAAAAGTGTCCAAATTCATGACAAAAATTACATTTAAAAGGAAGTTCCACATAATCTAAAGCTTGAAGATGATTCCATTCAACCATATTGATTTGGATTTCCTCTGGGAGGCTCTTCTCTATATCGACCTCCACACAGTCTAGCACAGGAGCATGTATTGCCCTTTGGTTTAGCTCTGTCATTGAAATGACACAACTTGTTACCTATATCTCTAAGAGTATTTTCTTCCCAGAACATTAGTGGAAGATCAGGTAGTCTGATCAACATTGGGGTCATTGTTATCTCTTCCTCGGGACTAAAATCAAGAGACCACCAGGTTAGAAACAGATCTTTAAAACCCATGAAGCAAGGTCTTTAAAACAGAGCTTTCGATCCCTATTGGCCAACTTTGTGGTCACTTCTACATTAGTATAAGCATAAATAACAATAAAAAAATAGGGAGCTCCAAATCAGCAATGCAAAGGCATGATGACATGTACAACTTTCATTAAAAAAGATAAAGCAGGAGAAAACAAGAATACATAACTAAAATAGACATAACAAAACCATTTAAAAATTGATTTCCATTGTAATGATACAAGACATTCATAATTTGTGGGAGAAAAGTTTTGGATGAATCTCAAATTTTGTTTCTTGAATATTGTTGTTTACTGATAGCAATAGATGCAAATATATTTTAATTTGAATTATTACATGGCTGACAACTAATACTTTATAAAAAAGACATACACAGCTGTAAGAGGAGTTTGATTATATACACGTAATCATTAGAAACTTTTTGAAATCAAGAGTGTATGCAAAGCATTCCTATGATGGCTTTCATGAAGCAGTAAGAATTGAAACAAGATATCAATACATGTTAAGAATTGGGTTAATTTTTGGAACAAGAATGTTAGGTAAACTCACCTCCAAAGCATCCACCCACCAAAGAGACAAAAAGTAAACTTTCATCAGCCAATCTTGTATTCGCCTAAAAAGATAAACATATTCCTTTACAATCTTTTTCCATATTTATAGGTTAATTAGCAAGACAAAATAGATACAATTTCAAAAATAAACAGTGTGTGTGATAACTACCTGTCCAAGACCAAATCTACCAAATCCACTTTTGAAAAGCTGCCCCATTGTAGAGGAATGATACTCTAACCCAGGTATATCACATTTTGCAAAGGCTATTGATAAAACTTTTGAACTTAATCCCCATGTTTGTGTATAAGTCATATTCAAAATTTTATCTAAAGTTGATTGCTTGCCCCTATTAAATTCTCTGCTTAACTGATCTCATGTGATAAAGCTCTTGCAATCTTTTCCTCCTGAATCAGTTGTAGGTTAGAATAAAGATATGATGAAAAGATTCTGATTTATATTATTAGCACCTTTGTTCAATAGATTCCATCTATGTTGAATCCTCTTTCAAATGAAGAGACCTACATATCTTTGGTCTTGATGATGTATTAAAACTTAAACACATCCACCAAAATATATCAAAAGACAATGATATCTATAGCATATCTCAAAATAAACTTGCCACTGAATACATTTTTATTTATTTATTAATATACAGTATCCCGTCGGTTATCCGAAGTTCAATTCCTAGAAGTTGTTGTCGGATTTCATGTCAATCCAACGAAATTGTTGTGGCTCCGATGGTAGATTGTCGTAGGAAATCCGATGGCATTGCCGTAGGAAATCCGACGGCCTTGTCGTAGGAAATCCGACAACCTTTCCGTAGGAAATCTGATGGTCATGCCATAGGAAATCCGACGGCCTCGGCTTGGCTGTCGACTATCCGACGTTACGCCGCCGATGACAAAAAAAATTGAGGGTGTCGAATACCCGACAGCTTAGTGTCAAATTTCAGACATGGTAGCCATCGGATTTTGGCCTCAAATTCTATTGTGCTTGAATTAATTTTCATTGAATTAGGAGACACAGCTTTATAGAAGAGATTTCCTACAATCACGCTGACCTATTCTAGGTAGTCTAAGTATAAAAGGCAACTAAACAAAAATACAATATTTTTCCAACATGTCGAGATATTTCCGGATATTATGGCCGGATATTATGTCATTCTCAACAGTATGTGGGAGGGCTTCCTAGTTTTTTAAAAAGCTGATAGCGTCCACATTACAAGATACTGATCAAACTTCAGGAAAAATAAATCTGAGTACCCGCGACTTCGTTCATGGACATTTCCGATACTTGTAGATGGACCCTTTGGGGTGGTTTCTGCTGCGAAACTAGTTGTGATAATACTGATTGCCATATATAGTGTGGTAATAATGGCTCCATTTATAATCAGTGATAATACAAAGATTGGTCTGATACCTTTGCCTTCATATGAAAATAGGCATCTCTTTACATAACTTGGAAATCACTTGGAAATAGGTATCTCATAAATAAGCTGTTTTTCTCTTTACATAATTTGGAAATCAACCTTGCACATTTAGTTTTTAATGTTTATTTTATTAGAGCTGCTTTGCATTTGCGCTAATTGGTAAGTTGAACACATAGATTATAGCATTGTAAGTATGGCTCATGCATGTATATTCCCTTACTCATGGTGGGTAGGCTGAGTGGATTTAGTCTCTATTTGGTCTTCTGTTAATCTTATAGTTCATAACTTTATTTTATGAAAAAACACTAAAAACACTATACCTAATACAATACATTTTAAGGATAGTTTAATTTGCTAATGATCCAATTTCTATGCATCCAGGTAGTTCATGTTCACAGGCGTTCTTTGTGCTTGCTTCAACCATTGTGTTTTATTATTCATTCTAGTGCTCTGACACCAGTTTCCTTTAATCTTTATTTTAATTTCTAATGATGTTTCTAGCCCTTGGATGCTAACAAAGTTGGTTTGATGTTATAAGTTTGCTTTCATGGCATGCCTCTCATCCAAGTCGAATACAAAGGCCAGAGGAAGGAGTTTGCAGCCGTGGAGTTATTTTCCATGGTTCTATTGAAAATGAAGACGACAACAGAAACATATCTTGGATTGATGTCCAGGATGCTGTGATCACTGTTCCTGCCTATTTCAGCGATTCTCAGAGAAAGGATAGTAAAGATGCCGCTATCATTGCTAGCCTTAACGTCATGAGAATCATTAATGAACCCACAGCGACAGCTATAGCTTATGGGTTCGACAGTGAGTTTTACTTGTCATTCCTGGTTTCTGACTTGGGTGGAGGAACCTTCGATGTTTCAGTTCTCACTATACAGAATAGTGAATTTGAGGTAAAGGCTGTTGGCGGGGACATGCATTTGGGAGGCGAAGATTTTGATAACATGATGCTCAATTATTGTGTTGAGCAGTTCATGAAGAGAAAAAAAAATGGACTTGACTACAAGTGTGAAAGCTTTTAGGAGGCTCCGCTCAGAATGCGAAAGGGCCAAAAGAATTCTGTCTTCTGCTGTGGACACTGTCATTGATATTGACTCCCTATACGAAGGAGTAGACATTCACGTCAAGATTACAAGATTGAAGCACTCAACGATGATTTGTTCCCAAAATGTATGAAAATACTCGGGAAATGTGTGGAAGACGCCAAGATGGTAAAAGAGAAGATTAATCATGTAGTCTTAGTAGGAGGCTCTACCCGTATTCCAAAGGTGCAGGAACTACTCCAAGAATTCTTCGATGGAAAGCAAGTCTGCAAAAGTATAAATCCCGATGAAGTTGTTGCATACAGTGCTGCACTTCATGTGGCGGCCATGAACAATGAAGGCATCCACTTATTCCTTATGGACGTCACGCCTTTGAGTCTCGGAGTTTCAATTCGAGGGGGTGTTATGTCTGTAGTCGTTCCCAGAAATACTTCGGTTCCCAATAGAATGGAGGACAGTTTCACTACAAGGTTTGACAATCAATTAAATGTGTATTTTCCTTTTTACGAAGGTGAGAGAGCTATGGTTGCAGATAACAATTTGCTGGGAGAATTTTCCTTGTGTGGAATCCCGGCAGCCAGACCTTAAAGCGGTGTTTGAAGTGGTCGTGGATGGGATTCTCAAAGTGTCAGTGCGGGATGATGGTAGCGTGGTATCTAATCACATTGTCATTGCTAACGACAGTGGTGAGCTGAGCAAGAAGGAGATAGAGAAGATGTTGCATGACGCAGAGAGGTTTCGAAGGGAGGACGAGGAAGCCAAAAGGAATCGCACTGCAAAATCCAATTTGGAGTGTTATATTTACAATATGAAAAACAGAGTGAAAGAGGCTAAATCCAAGGGAGCGGTGAACGTGAAAGCTGGGTTCCAATTTATCGAGCAAATGCTGAGTAGTGTAGAGGAATGGTTGGATGAAAACAAGTGGGCGAAGGCTGAGGAATTGGAAGGTAAGCTGAAACTATTGAAGGAGATCTGCAACCCATTCACATACAAATCACTCTTCTTTGATCTCTTGCCTTTGGAATGATATGTACACTGATAATAAAATGTTATTTTGTTGTCTGAACAAGGGTACACCGTATGCAATATTTTGATGGTAATGGATCTCTGTCCTTTAATATATAAAAAGGCACGATACCTAAAATAGGTTTTTTTCTGCAAAACTATATAATATGATGTGAATTCTTATCACTTCCATGTTTATAGAAGGTTGGTTTTTTATGCTTTTAACAACCGTAGAAAAAACTCATGAATACCTTATCTTAGAAATTGTATAAGCTCATGAATAACATATATAATCTTAGAAATTGTATAATCTCTTGAATACCTTTTTATAAGCATCGAATTTAAATATTGCAGAATAACCATAGACCATAACCAAATAATCCCTTTGTTTATGATCATTTTTAACAGCACTAAAATTGCTTCTCAAATAGCACACACATATAGGACATGTAAATCTTATTTCTCAA
This sequence comes from Pseudotsuga menziesii, assembly GCA_001517045.1. NCBI lineage: Eukaryota > Viridiplantae > Streptophyta > Pinopsida > Pinales > Pinaceae > Pseudotsuga > Pseudotsuga menziesii. The sequence goes on from LPNX010847112.1 coordinate 392,497, forward strand.
TGTGAGCGGGTTCAAGCTACTAAATGTAACTAACTACTTTTATTTAAAACTTTCCACCACTTTTATCTAGAGCTCATCACTCTTATCTTCTTATCTAGAGCTTAAGAGTGCTCCTTATATTTAGTTTGTGAGGGACTATATGTACAATTTTTAACAATTAGATATTTTGGAATAATTGGGGTAATAAACAAGATGGGATAGTCTTAATAGTAAGAGTTTGACTTGATGGGTTTTGTTAATTACAATGACCAAGCCAATAGTAAGAGTTTGAGTGATGTGTTTTGTTCATTACAATGGCCAAGCCAATCTGCTAAACACACGTGGACTTTACCTCGAAGGTCACACCTTAATTAAATTTGTGAGGGACTATGTACACTTTTTAACAATTAGATATTTTGGAATAATTGGGGTAATAAACAAGATGGGGTTCGACTAGCTAAATATAGCCTTAATAGTAAGAGTTTGACTTGATGGGTTTTGTTCATTACAATGACCAAGCCAATAGTAAGAGTTTGAGTGATCTTTTTTGTTCGTTACAATCGCCAAGCCAATCTGCCAAACAAACATGGACTTTACCTCGAAGGCCACACTTTACATTATCCTCATATTTATTCCCCTCAAATCTAATACGTTAGTTATTCCTAGCTTTCAATGTCTGCCTCCCTGGCTTATAGATCCCTTTTTTCTGATGTAGCAACAAATGGATTTTCCATCAATGGAAATGAACATTCGTAACATTCCTATAGTGATGCATATGTTAAAAGGAACGAAACTGCTAACTGGCATGCAGTTCATCATGTTAATGGGAACAATACCATGGTGGTTGTTTCCAATGGAGTGTCGGGATTCCAAACAACGCTTTCAGAGAAGGACGGTGCCGCTGCTTTTGGTATGAAGGAGAAATTGAAGACACTCTTCGATGGTGTTTCATGAGTGTTTCACGCTAAATAGGTAAGTTTTGTAAACATGTTGAACTGAATTGCTTGAATGTGAATATATATATAGAATAAGTGTTTTTTTCACTAAATAATGAATATTACTGTCTTCACAACATTCTTCCTCACAACATTCTTCATACCGAAGTGAGCAATTACTAGGATATAGTGTTGCTCCATACAGAACCATTTGACAAGGTAAATATACGCAATACACTATCTAGAAATATATAAAATAAAGATTGTGGATTACCTTTTCTCTAAACGTGCAACAAGTGCTCGTCTGCTACCCGAAGTAAGTAATTAAGTAATTTGCATATGGTAATATCCCTCAGATGTATGCCTTTAAATGTTGGCAAAAACTTGGTTCTCATGCTTCTAATTTGTAGTCATGAGGTGTGCCCGTATCTCGATTGATACCACCCTTTTTTCTCAATTGATACCTAATGACTATAAAATTGATGGGGATTTCTTGCTTTTACAGTGCTAGACCGTGTGGCTAGACCTTACAACCCTAAGCCAGACCAACAAACAACGAACCAATTATCAACATTTACTCAAATGTATGCTGGAAACAAAAAATGGAGCGACTAATTGTACACTAGAGATGCCATTGCTTGAACAATATATCCCAACAATCGCAATGATTTATTACGACATCTTTGTGCACATCTCAGATGCAGTTACACAAATGCATAGTTTTGCAATACATTCTACTTTTACATTGACATGCACTAATGCCATTGCTCATATCCAGTTTCTCTATAATTGTTCATTGAAGATGTTTTCTAAGATGCTTAAAAACTATATAGCTAATTATCTCCAACTTTTTTTGGTTTTGGATTCTTGTAAACAGTGCCTTCTTTATCATAAATCTGTCATCCATAATTCAAATAGCACTGAGCAGGGATGACAATTAATATTCCAAGTTTCCACGATTATCAAATGTGCCCTCCCAAAAAGTAAATCTATCAACAATGATTCAGATCACAGAGGCAGTGATGGCATTTAATAATATGATATGTGAGGTAACTTAGACCGAGAATCAGATAATCTGTAAACATTTTATATTGCCACTGTCAAATCTGTAAAGGTAAGAGCAGAGTTTTACCTGGTTCTTTAATTTTCCAACGGAATTCTTTGGGCATTCATTGCTGAAATATATGGTGAGTATAATGGAATCGTTTGACGTGAAAGCAAAATCTGGCAAGGTAACCTATTAGTTCAAGTTTTTATTTTCGTGCATAGTTATTTGCATATTTTTATGATATGATTTTGATCAAATTGTTTAATGTTAATGTTTATAGTAGTGGCCTTCTTATTATCAAATTACCTTTTTTTTATTTATTTGCTGCTTCCATGTACATTGCTTATTTCGATGTACAGTTCCTCTCAACTTTGACAGAAAATTTGAGGGATACTCATCGGCCATCCTGCAAATTTAGGGATATCCAAAGGCAACTTGGTGGGAATGGTAGGCCAAGAAAGATCATGATGAATGGGATCATTAATGAGTTTTGCTAAATCTGGGATATTAGACCTGCCATATATGGAAGAATTGAGGTATTGATCTGAGGTTTATTCTTACCTTGGGTTGCATTTGGGTTTTAGTTTGGGTTCATGTTTGGGTTAGTTGTGGCCGTAGTGGATAGATGAGATGTATATTCATTATAAGTGTCGATTCACCTACACTAAAAGAGTTCGTTGAGGTTGAACTGGCTTATGTAGAAGAGGGTTCTACAGGTACATGATGAGTAGGATAAATTACACAACCATGAATCCCTTCAGGAGGGAAATCCAAAATACTAAGGGGACACCACGTTTACAGAAACCCAATTTCATTTGATTGGAGAATCACTATGAAGTTTGTAAAATATTGTATGTAGAAGCCTCGTTCCATTTGGCGCTTTAATCCCCGATTCTTCATATGTTTTGGTATTTTCTGTTAAGTACTTTTGCTCTCCCATCCGCAATATTTAGAGGCACTCATTTTGTTAAAGGGAAGTTGCAGAGTATTCAACAAAATGAGGGATATTTTTGAGGATGAAAATGAGCCCACAGTAACCATTGATGAGCACATAGAGAGCGTGGATGCCCAAGAATTGGTAAATTTATTTACATAGATTCGGTTTGTGAAGCTTGGTGCAAAAACCCATTCAGGAACTAGGGTTAATGAAGTAGGTTTGTTGTATGATGTGTGCCTATGTAGGAAGCGGATTTGGTTTTGGGATGAGATGAAGGAAATGAATGTATGTACTCTAAGGGGTATAAGAACAGACATGCGGTTTTCTAATGCCTCACATGCGTTTCCGCGGGAAATGCTAGCATATGCACAAGCTGCTCTCTAACTTTCCACGAAGACCATGAAGTATCTCTCTACCTCTATGTTTATGTTTACTTTTTAATTCCCTTTGAGACCTTTTTGGACTATAAAATCTCTCCTTTGATAATTTAAATTGGAAAATGAATTTAGTAGAAATTTGATCAAAAGTTTTGTGTTTTTAAGGTCTCATTTTTGTGCTTGATTAGCTTGTTATGAAATTTCACTCTTGATTTTGTTTCTTGTGGGTTAAAATATTTGGTTAAGAATCATAATTAATTATCACTTCGTATGCTTCTCAACCTTTGGAAGAAAAATGGATGAAGTATATCTAGCTAGGTTTTTTTCTTTATTGGTTGTGTTTTTTATTTGAATATCTAGAAAGTTTCGTCTCGAGTACATATAGTTTAAATATATTTATGCCGAGTTTGATGTGATAGTGAAGGCTTTTGATGTTGTCTTAGTTATTTTTTATTTGTGTTGTTAAATATATATCATGTAAAGCCATTTTCCTTGTATAGGAATAAAATATCAAGTGGAATGCTACGAATTAATATTAAATGAACCAGGTATTAAGTGTCTTTATTTTTTCTAGCTTTGGAAGTAATAAAGACAAATAGTATTTCTTGTTATATGAGATTTTGGATTTATGTAATAAGTGTATAGCCATGATTTATTCATGTTATATTAGTTTTTTATTTATTAATAGTATTTGTTTTATGTTTGTATTAATTAGTTTAATTGTTATGTTTCAGAAAAATTCGTAATTTTATTTCAATGAAGCACAAAATTACATTAGCAAATGTATATATGGTGGGCAAAAAATATGCCCCATACATTGTCAACAGAGAACAAATTTAAATTTTTCAATCAGAACAAAATATTTACAGGTTTGTAAAAAACAAAACCTAGCAAAAAAGAAAAAGCTGAAGCTGCCCAAAGACATGAGGCAGGTCCTGAACAACAAGACTGAAGATGAAAATTCCCACCGGATACCGAACCCCCACCAGGCTACCCATGGACACATACACCATAGTCCAAGAAACACGGCCAAAGTTGCCATCAAAGGGAAAAAACGTTCCGCACAAAGCAAAAAATCCCGCAAGATTCGGAAGAGCAATTCACGCATGCTACAAGAAAAGCCCGCCGGATGTGGACAAACTGTTCACGGCTGGAAGGGTACACACCCGCACCGAACCGAACAATTGATTGCTGCTGACTGTAAAGGCCATCGTCTTCGAAGTACGCTGCCGCCACCCCCGTAACGGGTTTGTCGCGCAAGAGAACCAGCAACCCAATGGGTCACCCAAAGCATCTGCAGAAAGGAAACTGGGAGAAGTTGCACCGCCCGAATCATTAACAAAATGAAAACGGCAAAATTCCGCACCAACCACCTAGAAGGCAAGTCGGCGAGAAGCCAGTAGAGGCTGCACGAACAGGGAAAGAACACCATTGACCATGAGATCCAGATCAAGACGATCCTTGCTCAACAAAGAAAAACCCCAAAAGGAACAAGAAAATCCCTAGAACCGAGGCCGAATGGCGTGCGCAATGGTCCAAGACCCACAGAAGCCCACCAGACAGTAATCTGCGACCACATCCAGTAACACCAAATCCATGACATCGGCCATGAATTCCACGACAGGTTCAAAGTCGAGGCCGAATTTTAATTATTATGTTATATTATAAATATTATAACTATAACTATTTGATAATTAATTTAATGTTTAGTTTTTATATAACAAGCAACCATCTATACATAACTAACTAGTTAGTTAAACCTGTCAATATTCACCTACCACTTTAATTATGCCTGTTAAACTAAATACAATTCAAACTATACACAATGTACTACCTATAACTTTGAGAGTTATAATAATGAAATAATGAAACTCCAAACTAAAGTCTTTCAATCTTTTCAACCTAAAACCATATTACTAATATGCAATTAAACAAAATATAAAAGCTAAATAAAAATGTACCATGCACTAATGTTTTTCAAAATGTTAAAGTAATAAAAAATGATTTAAAAAGTAGCATTACTCAACTCGAGCAAATGAATAAATACCCTTAATAAAAATATATTTAGTGCAACAACACAACACAAATAAACCATCAACAATTGAAAGCTGCATCAACACTACGTTAAAAAGAACACTATGCAATCTAACTTGTTATTAACATAACACTCACTCAAAACAAAAATTTAAATTAATCAATCTAAGCAACCTAACTTGTTATTAAGGATAACACTCACTCAACACAAAAATTTAAATTAATTGAGATATAAGGTTAACCTTCCCATGATCTTATTGTTTTGGATCTCTAGCGAGAATTAGGCATATACCTTTTTTATTATATCTTTTAGGATATAAAAGTAATGAATAATAAGTTTGGATATATTTGTATAGAATATTAATAATATGTATGAGTATTACAATTACTTAATTTATAGTTGGTGAACATTGATAAATCACAAGTTAAGTGTCAGTAATAAGTTATCACTTAGTTGTTATTTCACTAATAAGTTATCACTTAGTTACTTGTTATTCGTGTAGCAATTATATTTTATATTCTTGCTTTTAATATTTTTATTATAAATTAACTATTGCTATAAAATTAATCTAGACATCACACTTGTTTCATAATAATGCAATCTACAAAAAACATAAGTGTTTATCCACCTCAAATATCAAATAAAAACAACTTTCTCTGTAACAACATAAAATTCAATAACAATCCATTATATTAAATTTCTTATAATAGATTAAATAAAAAGAAAGATAACTGAAAGTGGTTTACATGAAGGCTAGGATAGTACGGCTGAGATGGGTCAGTTTTTATAAGCATATTCAGTGATATGTTTATTGATTCTCATTGATATTTTAGTAATAAAAAAATGAAAAAAAAAACCTAAACTTAAAAAACTTATTTTAATTTAGTTGTTAAAATAATTTTTTTTTTTATTGTTATGGATAAATGTAAGTTGACTACTCTCATAGTTATTAAATGAAATCCTGGCCACCTCAAATAACTTATTGATAGTCAATAATATAACTTATAATATAACTTATTGTTAGATGCCTCAAGATCTCTAGCAGATTACTTGTTTGACTTCAATCCTTGCAAGATGTCTCTAAATCTTTAGTAGTGTACTTGTTTTAAATCCTACTTCAAAAAAACCTAACAATCTTTTGAAAATAATTGAATTATTTTCCCTTTATCTGGTTGGGCAAGTATTTTATATGATTTATAGCATGATACGTGTCACAATGTAGGTCTTCAGATTGGGAAGTTGTAGAAATTCCTTACGAGTACTGTTTGATGATGTTACGTTGATAGAAACATTGATATCAATAGTTAGAAGAGTCCAACACACAACAGCTATTATACTAATTCGATTATTGAGTTGTGTAAATAGGGACTTTTTGACCTCTTTTTCTTTTTTCTAGTTTTTACAAGTTTTCTGTCATAAATTTTTATGGAATTTTTAAAACCTTCAAAAACACTGCTAGATCTTAGAGAATAGGTGGTGGGGGCTTTTCTTGTGACCTGATTTCATTTCTGAGTTTAAAATCGTTCAACAAACAACATAAATTACAGATTTCGACATAAAATCAGCCTGAAAAGTCAAAAAATACCCTAGTTGACGAACAATATATCACATGCGATATGTTATTTAATGCGGTGGCGGCAATATTGTCAGCTATGAGATCTCAACTGCCACCAGATCCAATGGCTTACAATACTGCAGCCAGCTCATTAAATAAGGTATAGCATGTGATATATTTTTTGCGGTTAGACAGCACCTTATACTATTTGAATGGATCATAAGTTCACTACAAAATACGAATAATAAGAAATTAGAATGATAATTTCAGGCACATGTTATCGGCGGTGCTTTTAAATAACGTCGTCCATTAATTGCTGCAGCCTGCCACAGATCAAGAATCCAATGTTGTTGTTATTATCCGGTCGAGAGGGGGATCCAATCTATTATCTTGTTATGCTTTTCTGTGATTGTCAACGTTTGTTATTTATTTCGCGCTTGCGTTTTTTTGGCCTATATTCTGCATGAAGAATCTGTGCCACGTGACAGCATTTTGTTTTTTGTATTGCTGTTTTTGTTTTGGTTTATATGTTGAGAATTTTTGTATTTATCAATGGTCTCTCATCGATTTCAATGTATTCTAAATGGATTTTATGCAATTAAAAATAATAAAACAAATCTGCTATGAAACATTAATTTATCGTTCGTAATATGGACATTTGTTATTTAACGATAATAACGTGGCCGTTGACTTTTTAAAGTACTAAGTTCCACTTCATAAATAAGTGCCCCTCATTTACAATTTCTCAATGATTTAACCAAGAGAATGTGTAGGAATTTATGACTCTCACATGGAAGACTGGGATCCCAATTAACATAACTATGGATGTTCACTAGTTTTTATAATATATATATTATTATGTATTTTTTTTACAATATATATATCATAAGTGGGTCTATTGGTTAAGAGCATATGTTTATTCTTAAGAGGTTACACGTTCAAATTCAGAGGGAGGAAGTGTATGTACACCTTTGTAAACTTTAACAGTTAAATCACTGCGTAGAGGAGAGTCCCTTGTCCCATAAACAAGGAGGTCTCATACACCAAATCGATGTCTTGCTTGGTTGTGACCTTAAAAAAGATTATTATTATTATTATTATACACTAATATATATATATATATAACTTGCTTTTAATACTAAGTTGTTGAAAGGTTTTATCCATTGATGTTTAACATAATTATAAGTTAGTAAAATTTATTGGCTTTTATTAATTATAGACACTTAAATATAAAACAAGGGCTATAAATGGCAATGTTTGCCATATTGCCACTTGATGTTGCAAGAAAAGTGTAACTTTGTTTTCAACTATTAAGTGAGTTACGTTTTTCTTTTCAACTATTAAGTGAACAAGTAAGCTAATTTCTTTTTTATTTTTTTAATTAGGCATAAACTTGAATATGAATTTTCTTTTTTATTATAAACAAGGGTGAAAACATGAAGTTGGGAAACACTTTTGCTTGTTTTTTGACAAAACAATATGTACAATTTTATATTTTTCAACTTGAACCCCTTCAAACCCATGTTTCCCTTAGGAATTTCACCTTGAAGTAAACATAAATGTTTTAGAGAATTGTATTAGCTACGTACTCGTATTTATTTTTTTAAATTATCGACATATAGTGGGGAAAATTTGACGTCCACCAACGACATATACTTTAAAATTTTAAGTATGAATAATGAGTGACCTGTGTGCACCACATTTTTCTTAGAGATAGTTATTCATTTTAGGGAAACAAAATGTATACTCATAATCTACACAGATTGCACTTATGCATGGACTATATGTTGAGTATTTTCAGACTTATATGCTAATTGGTATTATTTATCAAAATAACATATGTACAAAAAATGATGCATTATTGACACATGTTTTTGTCGTCTCATTTTCTTTCAAGTGTGACTCTTATAAAAAACTAAAGCACCCTTTTGAAGAGGACACTGCAAGGAATATCCTTGTGATTTTTAATATTTTTTTGGCTTCGTCATCGCGATGATATTGAATTTTCATTGTCATTGATTTTTAAGTCACTAAATTTTTTAATAATAAAGTTTAGAAAAAAATAGTAAAAAATAGAAATCCTAAATGAAATTAAAAAAAATTTACATTATGAGGAACTAGATTCAATGATGAATCCATTGGTATAAACTTTGACAGATAATTCTCATTTTTTGTAGTGTTTCGACCTTGTTAAATCATACACATTTCTGAAAAACTGCAGAAATGGTGCTGGAATGTTGACCAGAAACTCTCGACTGAGAAATGTAAAATATCTCATGTGAGAGTTATTTTCGCTTGAAAATTAATCCAGAGCTAATTAAAATTCTCGGCCAAAAGTTGTTTTAAACTCTCGTTCAAAAGTTTAAAACGTGTCTCGGCCGAGAGTTTTGTCACATAATGCCCCGAGAATATTTTGGGGTACGACACATTAAATTCCCATGACTCTAACGGGATTCCACAAATGCTCAACTAAGATTTGTATATATAATCTCTTGGCCGAGAGAGTTTTCCATAATTTCTTAGTCGAGACTTGCATATATATCTAGATTTCAGCCGAGAGTTTGCAAATTCACTATTCAACCAAGAGTTTGCAAACTCATTTTTTAGTCGAGAGTTTGCATATCCATATTGCAGCCCAGAGTTCGCATTATCCAAGTTCATAAGGCCACAGATACATTTTTCTTATCAAGGTATTTCTTTAATCCCTGGTTTGGCAGACTGTTAATTTTGTCATCAAACACCTTATGTGAAAACTAAGACTATGGAGAGATGTCCTTCTTGACAAGCTAGAGTATGGTAGTTTCATATTATTTTTTATAATTCACCCATTAGGTACGATAGAAATTTTCCCAAGGCTACCTGAGCCAGTTTTCCGACACTTAGTCATTTTTGTCAATTTCTCCAAAGTTTATCCTAAAACCCTATTTTGGGAGATCCATAACTTCTTCCTCAAGCACTTTCAAGTCGTAGTGAAGACGTGGTGAGGTAGACAAAAAAACCATCTACATGATTACCATATGGTGCAGTAATTTTCTTCAACCCACAAGCTATGGAGGGCATTTCCTTGAGGCCACTTAGGAAGATTTCTTACTTTGGTGTAAAAACAACTTGAACCCTTGTTTTGGCAGGCTGTTAATTCTGCCATCAAACACCTTCTGTGAAAACTAAGACTATGGAGAGATATCCTTCTTGACAAGATAGAGCATGGTAGTTTCATAGTATTTTTATCTTTCACCCATTAGGCACGGAGGGAATTTTCCCAAGGCCACCAAGCCAGTTTTCCAACACAGTCATTTTCAGTGACTTTCTCCAAAGTTTATCGTGAAACCCTATTTTGGAAGATCGATAAGTTTTTCTTCAGACATTCTTAATGAAAACTAATATGATGTTTAGGTATAAAAATCAACAGACTACAGCCTGACCATATGTTGCGGGCATATACTTTAACCTATTATTTATGGTGGGAATTTTCCTAAGACTACTTATGTAATTTTACTTTCTCTAGTGAAAAACCCTGTTTTGACAGACCTGTAATTTTTTCCTTAGAAATGATTAAGGAAAACTGAGATCATGAATAGATAGCCACTTCAACAATATATAACCTAGTATCATGGTGCAAGAATTTTAGTCAAACCTTGAATTATGGGGGATATTCTCTTAGAGAAGTTTTGATTAATATTTCCATACTTGGTCAATTTCCAAAGTTTCACAAAATTGCAATTTTTTTTCAGAATGAGAGTTAGATTTCAACACTGACTTAATGATAGAACCATGACACCATCATGTGTCTTTTCAGCCTCATCACACATGCCACATCATCATAATTTCCATGCCATCACTTCCTTTGTCATTCAAATTTGTCTTTCACTTCAAGTTTTTCCTTGCCATCATGTCCTTGCTTATTCCTTTGTCATTACTGAACTCCTTCAACAAATCAGTGAAACCACATTCAACAATTTGGTAATTTTTTCGTACAAGAGTAATTAAATAATATTACTCTTTTTGGGTCTTGCTGTTCTTTTTTTTCAACGTGTATTTAACTCTCAATTCTCATATATTTTCATGCATTGGATTTTAAAGGTTTTTAATTACTTCAACATGGGAACCGAAGGAACCGTGAAAGAAAATATGATCGCACCAGAACTGATGGAGATGCAAAGAAAGAGATAAAGTGTGAAAACATGAGAAAGTTAAGAGAGAAACGAGCAATGGAAAGAAACGTGGAGGCACATGACGGTGATGAAGAAATTCAAAATGTGAACCTTGTAAATTGTGGTGATGAAGGAATGCAGATTGTTGAGGAACATGTTTATGAATGAAATGAAGAACATGGAGGTGACGAGGAAATGACAAATGTGGAGCAAACTATGGGTAGTGTCGATATTGAGACCATGATTGGTGAGTAAATAATTTTTTATATGTTTATAATTTAATTTATAATATAAAATGATATCTATATATATATCTATATATATATATATATATATAGATATAGATATAGATATAGATATAGATATAGATATAGATATAGATATAGATATAGATATATATATATATATATATAGAGAGAGAGAGAGAGAGAGAGAGATAGAGATAGAGATAGATATAT
>LPNX010847112.1:423178-466447 GCA_001517045.1 Pseudotsuga menziesii
ACGGTTTGGTGATACCAGATGTGGAAAAACACAGTGAATACTAACAGGTTTAAATTACTGGTATTCTGAAGTACTAACTTTACTGAACTAACTATTTACTCAGACNAAACTAGTTCATAAATATTTTATTAGTTACATTCTCTGTATTAATACACCAAGTTTCTATGTGTATATTATTATACTACTTATGTAACATCATGTTACATCGTAAATACTTTAATACAATACTATAATACAATAGTACTCCTTGATATTACTATGAATATTGTTTTAATATGATATACTCATTATTTGGTTCTAATGTTTGAATATTTCTTTATAGTACTTATCTAATAATAAAGTAAATNAGAATTGAATGAAGAACCTGTTTAATGCTGTGGACAAAAACAGCAATGGGAGGCCGTTCCTCCCTACCTACTCCTGGAGAGAGCTCAGACAACGACTTCTCAGGACCCCCGAGCTTGCTCTGGTCTCCCTGGCTGGAACTAGGTGCAGCAAATTAGATAGATTCTTCAACTCAGTATCAAATTTGAACTATCAGTCAGTTCTTTCAGCCCAAATAGCTATAATCAGAATCAAGTTACTGTAACCATGCACTCAAAACACTTCCTTACTGTTTTCCCTCTTTCCTCAATGAAATTCCTGAATAACATTCACCTGAATGAATTCTCTCTGGAATAAAATCTGAGCAGCTTGAGCTCTCTTCATTGAGTACTTTTAAAGATTGCCTAGGTCTTAGTTGGGTTAACTATCATTTAATGAGCCACCTGCTCACATTCCACTTTCTTGGGGAATCATGACCCCAATTATAGGGAAGTTGCCACCTGCAACTTAGGAAGTGTTTGAGGATGCTGCCACTTGTCTTTCTGCCTTTCCACCTAGTTCCATCCACCAGTTTGACCAGTAACCTCTTTTAACAGCTCTCCCATGCTGTTGTCTCCATAATTTATTTATTATTAATAAAATATTCTGAATTACATTCCATAACTGTTGACTCTGCTGAGTCATCAATCCCTACTTAGGATTAAGTTTAACATAATGTCTCAGAAATAAAATAAAACAAATTACATAATTTTACAAATTTGGGGTATGTGACACCCCCCCTCTCCTCTTAGTGTTTGAGTCATGTTTCATCAATTGGTATCAGAGCAAGTTGTCTTCGAACAACTCACTGCTGGAAGGCTGATCCAAAAGGAAAACAAGTCCATTTTTATTGCCAAACACTTAATCCAAAGATAGGTGCCAAAATCAGGATTTTAGAAATGGCTGGAAATGTAGATGATAAAATCCCCTTGTTTAACGGAGATGACTATGCCAATTGGAGGGATGCCATGAAGTTTCAGTTGAAATACAAAGGAGCACATGTGTGGGATGCAGTAGCAGGCAAGAAATGGTACTTGAAGAACAAAACCCGAATTTCAAAAGATGATCAGAAATCAATTCTATCGCTTTGCAAACCATCAAAAGAACCTTATCAAATGATGTCAAGATGAGACTAGGGCACTACACCTCTGGAAGATAGATATGGCTAAAGATTGAAGACACATATCGAGCCAAGTATCAAAGTGCAGGAGAAGATACAAGTCAAAAATATGATGAATAAATAAGTGAAGATATGTTGAGTAGTGAAGAGAACAATCTCTCATTTGTATCATCACAAAGCAAAGAAAACATTGGGCTAGATGAACTTTCAAATGACATCTATTACGATGATGAAGTACTCTCTAAGGAAAAAGAAGAAGACCTACTAATTCTCAAAGATAAAATCTTGATTACTAAGAATGAAGACTTGAAGAAATTGAGGGAAGACTTTCTTATTGCAATTGAAAATACCAAGAAAAAGATAATTTTTTATGCTATAAATGTTTTTGATAAGATTGAAAACATGTTTATGGTCACTCTAAGTGAACTTGAAATTGTTTTCAATATCAATGAGTTACTACATGGATTGTGGATGGAATCCAAAAATTCTAGAAGAACATGCAAGAGTCCAGTAGATATAAAAAATGACTTGAATATCTTAAAGGATAAGTTCTGTGCACTAACCAAGAAACATGAGGCCGTTGAGATGATATTGAATAAGCAAAGGATCCAGGTAGATGACAAGGAAAAAGAATTGAAGGACACTTTATCTAGTTTTAATTTACAATTGTAAAACAACATTAATGAAATAAAAGAGGTAAAGTATGAAGTCTTTAACCTTAGAAGACATATTGAAGCTAATGAAAGAGGGCTTCCTAACCAAGAGAACCTAATGAGAGGAAGGGAGCCTATAGAGAGGTAGAATTTACTGGATTGGGAGAAGAACCTACAAGAAAGATAAGTAATGCTTATAGAAGGACAAAGGTCACTAAATCAAAGAGAATAAAATTTGAATATGGCCATAAAAGAGATTGAGAAGGAATTGCAAGATGACAAGAAGAATATTGAAAAATATCATGTAATCTTAAAGGAGAAAGAGGCTAGGTATCAAAGGATGCTTTCCTTAGTGTCTAGTAAAGAGGATGCTACTAAAGAAAAATATATTATTAATAAAGAATGGAAGAATCTACATGTCTCATAGGAAGTGAGATAAATAAAAGTTACGCTAGTACATTCACAAAAGGTGGAGAAAGGAAAGCAATGGATTATCTTCAATCCAAATATATTTCTCCGTACAAGGGAAATGAGAAGAGATATCTATATAATAAATCAACCATTATAGATGAAATTTGGAGTAAGCAAAGACCGTTCCATGACAGAACTGGTCTTGGATATAAAGAGGATGAAGAAGTTGAGAAAGGGACTCCCATGTCCAAGTTTGAGGAAGGTTCTTCTTCTTCAAAAAGACAGAGGGTAATCACAAATCAGATACTAGATCAAAACTCTACCATGAGAATGAATAGTATAGAAGACAAAGTCTAAAACATGAAGCATATCAAAATGAAAGCTTATAATATCACACTAACACTTGGTATGATAACATATTCAATGGTATTTGCTACTCTTGTCACAAACATGGACACAAAGTAGTGAAATGTGATGCTTTTGAAAAGAAAATTGGAAAGAGTTCCTCTAAAAAGATAAATTGCTAGAGATGTAAGCTTGTTGGGCATACAACAAAGTTTTGTCACTCCATAAGGTGTTTCAATTGTGAATACTTTGGTCACAAAGCACAAAATTGCATGAATCCAAAGAAACAATGCAATCAAAAGGAGGATGCTCCAAGGAGTCAAAGAAGGGATTTGAAAAGAGACGACATTCAAAATGTAGAAAGCAATATGCCTCATGACATGTCTCTAAAGATGGAATCCGAGAAAATACATAAGAATTCAAGAAAGACAAGTCCAAAGAAGAAGATAAAGAAAGTTTGGAGACCAAAGATAGGAGCTATTAATCCTCATGCCAAAACAAGTGACTCTTATGGAAATGAATCTCTATAAGAAGACACACATTCTATAAATGATGACCACTCCATGGTTGAAGAAAATCAAAGTGTTGAAGAGGACTTGGAAATGACTCTTTTACTTTGTTAAAGAGTCCTTATTGGATGTTAGAATTTAGTTGCTTCAGGTCAATATTAAAAATGTAATTAAAGACCTAAATATGACTTGGATCGGAAATTAGTATCTAATTTTGGATAGGTTAGAAATTAATGTACCTAAAAAGAAGAAAAGTAAAGATAGTTCTCTATCCTTGAAACTGATAATATTTTCCAAATAGAAATGATGTAATGAATAAAAGAGCATTTCTTGGTTAACCGGTATTACATGTTTAAGAAAGAGTACTAAGTTAGGGGGAGCCAATTTGAAAGAAAAATATGTCTATTTTTTGTTCCAAGAGAGCATTATTTGAAGATAAACTCATACCCTTTCCTAAGAATGCAATAGAGGATTATATATTTGAAGACATAATGAAGTATTTTAACAGCAATAAGAGAGGTAAAAATATTGACATTTGAGGAGGAGAAAATATATTCATCATCATTGTTGTGAGAGGTCACTATGATGAAAAGTAATAGTCGGTTTGTGAAGGAAACTTGCAACCATGGAAGATGTATTAAAGAAACCCTAATTTGATCACATTGCTTTTCACTCATGTGAAAAGAGATAGATGACACAAAAATTCGTACTAGGAATCAAAGTTGGGGGAGCTATTCAACCCTTTGCGCTTGATGTCAAAAGGGGAGAAATGAAAGTAGTATTGCCATCAATGCCAAAGGGTGAGATTATTGGCAATATGACACATGTAGATTGTGTATATTGTCATTGATGAGAATCATATGTGGCATGATAGAGATGCCAGAGCAACAAGCAAGACTATGTGTGATAACAATGATGACATATTCAAGTGTTACTATTAAATGGATCAAAATAACATTAAAGTGTCATTATAAAAGGCATTAAAATGACATACTCAAGTAAAACTATACAATTATTAAAGTGGCATTAAATGGATTAAAGTGCAAACGGATTTAAAGCAAAAACATTAAAATGAACATATAATGTGTCTCCAAGTGAAATATTAAAATACCAAAAAGAAAAAAGAATTAAGATACTAGTGGACTCTAATGGCAAGTCTAAAATTATTATTGAAAACATTAAATGAGATAAAATTAAAATAACATTTAAAGTACAAATGGATTAAAATGGATCTATGCTAGTGATTTATTAAATAGATCATATTAAGTATTAAAATGCCTTTAAAGTTAAAACAAATATTAAAGTGAAATATTTTATTAAAATAAGATATTTGTGAAGAAGAGAATCATGCATGTGGGTCATCTGGGCCATCGACTTGAAGAATTACTAAACCATGGATATCGAAACCTCAACCACCGAATATTAATCAAGATTAGCCATCGTCTTTGTTTATGTGAATCAAGGTTGCTTTGCCCTATGTGGGAACTTCCAGTTATGGTTTTTAAGGAGAGTACAGTGATGATATGGCAATAGACAAAGGATTCATTGTTTTGTAGACTTCCTATTGAAGCAATGCAGATTCTAGAAAATAAATCAGGTTGTGTTAGTAAGATATCTTTCCCCTACGTTAATGGAATTGTTGGTCCCTATTTGAATACATTGGAGCCTTTCTAATGTTTATTTTATATCATTATATGGTTGTTACATTGTGGAGAATTGTGACTCATGGAATAAAAAAACCCTAGCTCTGCCTTGTCACCATGAATACTGCTACTGTCATCAGAATGTATGAGAGATACCATAGATATATCCAAAATCATATAGTGGGCTCTATCGTGTAATTGAAGTTGTGTGAGGGTGGTGAACTCTATTCATTATTGTTGAATGGAGTTTGAAGCTAAAGGTCAAGCCCGTGGAGAAGAAACTGCTGCACATTTTTGAAGTGGAGATGCCACTCTATATATGCGTGGAGGCTCAAACCCATGATCTCCAAAGACTTACAATTTTTTGTAGAGGTGAGATAAGTGAAGGAAAATAATGCGTGCACTTACTATCATTGAGCGCCTTTTCTAAACACCGCATGAACCATGCTCAAAATTTCCAAGACATTCTCCAGTCAATTTGGTTGTTGCATATCATGCTATGCTTGGATTGAGTCTTTGATTTTGTTGAGGATTTGCATTCAGATGAAGATTCAAGGTCAAATAGTCAATAAATCCATCACCAAACTGATCTTGCACTGTCGATGAGTTTTGGATGGTTGCAATCAAATAAAGACCTAGTGATCGTGATAAAACCTTCGTTCCTCTTACTCGTCCCTTGAAAGCCAGTGGTACTGCTGGTTCAACCTATGAAATTAGGTCTTAAATGAAATGGATAAATTCTTGAACCATAATGAGGGATCCCTTCATATGGTGCCACATGAAGAAAGGAATAAATGACGGTGCCACCCCGAAAGGAATGATGAATCTTGGTTGAGAGAGGTTACACAAATCAGGGAAAACTACAAGTTGATGCTTTGATTCTTGTCAAATATGTTCTATTATTTGGATCATTACTTCCTACGAAAATAATATGTCCCCATGCTAAGAGAAGTTGGAATCACGTGTTTCTGTAAGCAGGTCTATCTTAGAGTTCACGTTATTGTGAAGAATGTGGCGCTTACATTGATTGAATGAGAGCTAATGGAAAGAAGATTGATCACGCTTTGTTGAAAACGATTGTCAAATTTTTTGTGGAGAATGGCATCGATTTGTATGAGAAGGACTTTGAATTTCCCCTGTTGCAAGAAATGGAAACATACTATTGTAAAAAGTGTGGTTCCTGAATCTTACAGCTGCTTTCTCCTTCTGAGTAAATGCTAAAGGTTGAAGAATGTTTGGAATTTGAAAAGAATAGAGCCACATATTATTTGCACTCTAGCAGCAAGAAGAATTACGAGGAAGTGAAGGTTTGATTATAAAGAGGTCTTAATATTATATAAATGAATATGTGATAAAAGAGTTTAAGAAAATGACTAAATAAAGTTATAACTAAATCTTAGTTTAACTTTATTTTATTTTTCTTATTTTGTAAAAGACACATCATTATATGAAAAGGTGTGAGTACATGATAAGTCACCTTGTTCCATAAAGAGGTGTGAGGAAAGTATATAAATATGAAGACATCACTTGAAGAAATAGTGTGCCTTGGTGGATCATTATTAATATCTTGGTGGATATTCTACCATTGATATGGACCTTGTGTTCATACAAACAGATTGGTGTTTGTAATCAAGTTGGAGCTTGAAAGAGGATTGGATTCCTCTCTACGTGCTGGGTCATGTATGCAAACTGGATTTTGCAGGAAAGTTGAATATTTCCAAGAAAGATGGGTCTCTCCATCTAACCAGGTCTAGATAAAATTATAATTTGTAAACAATAATTTTAGTCAATAAAAGAAATTGATATTGATATTTATTCTTCGTATGTATCTTTATGTTCATAATATATATGACTGATTAGATTAAGTGATTTGTCAAGATATTTTTAAATTTTTAAATAGAAACCGATTCAACCCCCCCTCTCAGTGTTTGAGACCTGTTTCATCAAATTTAACGTGCGTAAAAGGTGAATGTGTTTATGCAATTTTATATTTTAATTAAAGTAAAGGTATATTTGTTGCTATATTTGGATTTGTCAAAAGTGATTTTCAGATTGGTTATATGCATGATAAGATTGGACTAGAGGACTAAAACTTATTCAAACACTTTGCAATCCTATATATTGAATTTCCTAGTGGATTAGGGTTGTTATTAATTAAAATATTGTCGTCTATTTTTATGTTGTTGTTTATATTTCATAACAGTCCAAGGGCTAAAAATTCATGTCCATGTGTAATTTATGGTATATTTTTTAGAAGACAAAGGGACTTTACAATTCATTTGGGTTCATTATTGGGTTAGAGATGTGCTCAAGAGTAGTGCACCACTTCTCTCTCTTTGATTACTTTATGTACTTTAACCTCTCTTTCTTGGAATCACTAGGGTTTCTTGAGTTTTTCAAAACAACTTTAAGACTATCCCTTAGAGATTTCAAAATCAAGGTTTTGAGATGAAACCCTAGATTGTACTTGGTGAAGAGGAGTAGATGTCTTGCCTTGGAGGACATGCTCGTATGGTGCAATATTGTTGAATCTCCTTTCATGCAATAGTTTTCATTGTATGCATATGAACTGCATCTCTGCATATTAATGAAATTTCGATCAATTCAAAAGTGGTGCAAATTACAAAATTGATTTTCTGTCATCTATTTGTTTATGGTTTTGTAATTTCCATCTCTCATGTCTTGTTGATTTAACGTAAGTAAAAGGTGAATGTGTTTATGAAATTTTATATTTTAATTAAATTAAAAGTAGATTTTTTGCTACATTTGGAAGTGTCAAAAGTGATTTTTAGATTTGTTATATGCATGATAAGATTGGACTAGAGGACTGAAACTTATTCAAACACTTTGGTATCCTATGTATTGAATTTCTTAATGGATTAGTATTGTTAAAAATTAAAATATTGCCATATGTTGTTGTTGTTTTTTATATTTCATAATAGTCCAAGGGCTAAAGATTCATAAAGTTAAGGACTAGGAAATCTCCAGTTTAAATTAATTATTTGTTCAACATTAATTTTTTTTTGTCCACAAAATTTTTAAAAGGGTAACATATTGCATTCACAAATTTTGCATGGAGTAAATTTTGTTATGGACTTCTAACATCTTCACCCACCGCATGTTTATTCATTGAATATGATTAAGTTTCTTGACCAATATCATTTCGGTTTTCCTTTCAGGATATATATTTTTAATTGCACAACCATCCAACCAATTTGGAAGATGAGGATGGAAGTTGTAATGTGTCTAACACCCCTTAAGATATGGTAAAAATTTGGGTACTTAACACACACACACACATAGATATACCGAACTATAAATCCTATTTATTAGTAAAATTGATGCATTTATTATTTAGATTGTTGCAATAATAAATTGATGAATGACTAAGTATAATGAATTAAGAAGTATTTTTTTCTTAAAATAATTAAAATAATTAATTTTCTCATAGAGACTTTACAATGGTGTTTTCATTCTAACTTTACAACGGTGTTATCATTCTAACTTTAATACAATGTGAATCTCCTAAATGAAGGAACTTTTTTTTAAGTAAAACTTATTTATGTTAATTAACTTTCGATTCCACATTGGTTTTCATTTAAAATTTACAACAATGTTCTTTCAAATAAAACAAATCACAAGACATCCACACTCACTCATATTTGTATAGATGAAGCAACAAGATACACCCATTCCATTTCTTGAAAAAAATAGTTAATTTATTCCTCTCGGATGTCTCTCTATATTTTCTTTGACAATAGTTCTTTATATCAAGGTACAAACTCGGATAACAACCATTTATTACTACCTTCATATTACGAAGAATAAATCCAATTTCAAAAAGAAGATATCTATGTATGAAAACCATATATTTTTTAGAATTAGAAGTTCATTTACAATAAATGTAACAAATTTTCCTTTAGCAGCTTGTGTTATGATTTTAATTCTCATTGTGTTTGCAATTTTAAAAATATTGTCATATTTGATGAGAAGCTACCCATGTTTAGTTCAGAGTGCCATATTCAGTTTGACATCCCTCCTGATGATTTAAACTTGTGACACAAATGTCTTTCAAGTCAGTGACTGCTAAATAATATACCTAGCTAGGATTTCCTTCAAAGTTGGATAAGCATTTAGTCATACTACTTGTAGGAGCATCTAATTGGGAGGAATTGAACCTAGTGAGGAAAATATATATTAATAAATTAAATCACCATCTTGGGAGAAAAAATATAGAAACCAGTTCATCTTCTCAAATTAATATGCAATACTATGGGTCAATGCAATAAATTTCTATGTGAGGTTAAAAATGATTTGAAAATCCAGTGATTCCCATTAAATATTCAAGCATACAATTCATTAATTACTGGAGCATGCAGTCGATATAATAAATATCTGTACTCTTTCCTCTACTTTCATATAAATTCATATATACAAGTTCATTGTTTCGTGATAACAAAGAAACATAATCATAAGCAATAAAGGATTTGGAAGAAAGAGACAGGAACCGAATAAACTCTCCAAATGAAGTTTCAATGTAAACGTTTATCCTCATGGGTAAAGGACAAGGTAATATTTTTGAGCCGTTTTATGAACAAATTGGGTAGCATATAATGCACCTCACATTTTCAAGTTGAGCAAAATCAACAAGAATTACTAATAAATCACAAGATCACTATCTTGACAAAATTTTCTACTCAACAATCTATGCGACATCCAAAAAGACAAATTGATGTATTTACACTACAATTGGTTGGATTTGGATGATGTTCTTTCAGAGACTTGGAAGTTTGATCTTTCTGGGACAAAGGAAATGCAAGTGACAATGAAAGAGATGAACCATGTTTAATTCCTTGTATTAGTTGTTGTTTATGGGACTATTTGGAAGCAAGTTTGAAGACAAAGGTAATATTATTGGATTAGAGGAACACTTCTTTCCACCTAAATATAGTTCAAGAATAGGTATATTAAGATCTTATTGCTCTTGAATATTTTCTTTAGTTGTCACAATAGATTGACCACTTCAAGAGGGCCATAAGAGTTTTGTTTAGAACCAAGTCCATTTTTCCACTCCTCAGATAGTTTTTATAATCTAAAGTTTACCCTAATATCCTTAGGATCTGTAAAAAGAATTATCCATGTCAGTTTGGAATATTGGGGAACAAATGGATGGTAATATAGATATATAGGCTAAATATGATGTCGAACAGGAGTTCCACTAAACTCCAATGTTGATCTTGTTCTTCTCTACTTTGTATGCCTTCTGTGCTGTGGTAGAAAATTAGCAGATATCAAATTTCAAATTTCAAATTATAAATATCATAAACATTAACAGAAATTACATTTCCAATTATAGGTTCACATTTCAATTACAGATATCATAAACATTAACAGAAGATTTGGTTTCCTACAAGCATTTAAATTTCCATACCTTTCACTTTTTGATCATATTGTTCCCTATCCCTCATCATAAGTGAGGCTTCATCTCCATTTAATGGATCGGTCAGGTTCGGATAAAGTGCAACTGTGGTAGAAAATATTTAAATACAATGACAAGGTTTGCATCAACAAATTGCCAGGCAATCGTTGCAAGGAATGAGCATATAGAGGCCTCTAGAAAGATGCATAAATATGATCATCATCCACACTATTTTAATTGGGGTCCAAGAAATTTACTTACCAAACATTAGACTCCATGTTTGGCTCATAACATCTAAGCATACTGAGCCAGAACTAAAAGGAAAATAAGGTAAAACAAATCAACACGAAAACTCATCCCAACATTGGATTTTTCATAACATCAGAAATAGAAACTTGAGTAGTTTCTATGCACATTACAGTTTTCTTATAGTTATTAGTAGTTGTACATGGTGCCAAAAAATTTTAAAAATAGATTACATGTAGATAAACATAAATAATATCTCACGGTTCATCAACATTTAGATGGACAATTTTGTTCACAAATCCAATAGATGGAGTTTTGCAAGTGTAAGCATTTGGTAACTCAACCCAGATATACCAAATTCCAACATCATAAGGGCCTAAAATGTTACACACAGTAGACATGTTATGTCATATCATAACATGAAATAAAGTTTCCAAACCAAATAATAATCTAAGAATAATTTGGTTGTTAAAAACACTGTCTATTGTGAAAAAATAAAACAATGAATTTGACTGAGATTATGTTGAACATGGTTCAAGTATTTGATCCAATCTACAAGATCAGTTTGATCATAGCATCCTTACCTATTCAACTTCATATTATTATTCTATAGAAATACATAAATAAAGAAATTACGTTAATGTCCTTGAATGCCCAAAGTAGTGGAATAGAAAAGAACTAGTATAGAAAGAACATGGCACTGAAAAAGTTGCTAAACAGTAAGACGGTAGAACAATGTGAACAAAGTAAACACCCCATACATAACAAGAGGGAGTAAACCCAAAAATCGACAAACCTAAACTATAAGACCTAAGACCCAGGTACATGTACCTATTGACGTCAAGGAAGATGAAGAATGAATATGGGAATTGAGACAAGAGATTGGTACTGTCACAGGTCGGTATCGATGCCCGAAGAGGTGGTGGAGGGACGAATTGCATCATCATCCACCATTATGAAAGGACCAATATATGAACTAAAAATATCCATAGGAGAAGGCCAAGTTGGACAATCCTCAAAGGAGACAAAGATCCTCGACTAGAAACTACTTTAATATCCAAGGCCGACGAATTTCTAGAAGGGGTGACAAGCATGTGGAAAGTGAACAGAGGATCCTCATTGATACCAAAGGAAATTAGCAAAGCAACCATGCATGGGTTCTAGGGAAGGCTTCAAACAATGAAGAAGAGGCCTATGCACTCCTTCAAGGGATCGGGGTTGCTTCCTTTTCAAGTGTAAAGAATCTTATGGTATTTGGGGACTCTGCCATGGTCATGAAATTTGCACTACAACATTATCGCCAAGGATTGTATCCTCGCACAAATAAACAAAGATAAAGAAAATAAATGCAATGCTTTAAAGAGGTTCGATTCCACCACATCCTCCATTCTCTCGACATCAAAGCAGACCACCTCGCCAATTTAGCCACAAGGTTGGGTGAAGGTATCTTAAAAAAATGAGGATACATCATTCAAAACCCATCCCCCAAGTCATTAATTTTCTCATGCATGTGGAATCAGTTGTGAGAGGGCCACGTCGCATCTGATTTAATTCCCACAAGGTAAGAGGGACGATGCATTTATAAGAGACCCATCTTCACACATGCTCCAGACTCAACAATCTCTAGGTTATCTTGCAATGGATCATAAAATTGCAGACACATATGGGATTATGCCTCACCTCCAATTTTGTGAGCAGTCAATTTAAATCAATTATGGTAATTCTTGTTTGGACTCAGTGGGTAATTTATATATAGACTTGCACATCTGGTTTTAAGTTTGATTATTCTCTGGTTCTGTTGGTTCATCTTCATGAAAAATGTTTGGGTGGGAGCTTGATAGTTATTTTGAGTTAGTGAGTTCCTTCAAAAGCCTCTTGGAAGTTACGTTTCTCTGTATTATCTTCAGAGGGACTCTTCGATGTTGTCTTTATGTTTTTTGTCTTGGTGTTGTGAACTGGGAATTAATTCCTTAGAGTCCTGATTAGGGACTCTTGGTGGAAGTCAACTTATGGGGGTTCGTCCTTTGCTCACATTCCTGGGTGCTAGTTTATCATTTGCTTGCCTTAGTTGTGGGGGGTATTTCACAATACCATCTAACCTAGTACACATAAGTAAAGGTTTCCAAGTATTGAAGAGGATTTCACGAAACTATCACGATACAATCTAACCTCATACATGGAAGTAGAGATTTCCAAGTACCAAAGAGGAGAAGAAAAAGAAAACCCGGTTAGAAGGACAGCTAACGAGAAGAGCTTTATTCCTTGTCAAATCTAACAACAATCAAACACTAAAAATGATACCTAACTAAAACATAAAACAAACAATAAGCAAGAAACCAAATATGTTTTAACTAAAATGAAGAGTAAACAACTTAAATCTCAAGAACAAAAACAAGTGGTCCTAGGGAAAAGGAAAGAGAAACTTTGTAAAGACACCTTGTCTCTTATTTTGAATTTAATGCAGCAATTGAAAAGAATAAAAACATCTTAGAAAGAAAAAACTACTAGAAATAAAACAGAAAAAAAGTTCAGTTTGATAATCTCAATCACTGGTTTTTGCTGAAATAATCAACAATGAGCAATAAATCAGAAAACCAAAAGCGCATAGGAAGAATGTCAAAGATAAAAGGATCTGAAAAGAAGAAAGACAGGGAACATGAGCCGAGCACAGAAAATGAAGGTGTAAATGATGAGAGTTCAAGCTGGAATATTTTACATAAGTGTTTACTGAAATATTATGAGTCATCTGGAAATAAATCCATGATTGACAATAAAGTGCATGCAGTAGTAGAGGATGACAGACAAAGTTAGTTGCTGCATCAAAACATATTGCAGTTGATTCCAAGAAGAGAGATAAACAAGTTAGTTCTAGCAAGACAAAAATTGGTGGTAAGGTAAAAGCTAATGGTAAATCATCCATTTCTTCTAAGTTTGTTACAAAGGTTCCCACTGAAAAGGTGATGGATTCAAATGAGTCAAATCTTTTAAACAATGAAAATGGTAGTATCTCTAATATCAAGAAGAACAACAACCAAGCTCTAGTTTTGCAGATGGGGAAGCAAGGTGATGGATTAAAATCCAATGGCATGGTTTCAAAGTCAACTGCAAATGAATTGGATAATTTTAATTCAAAGAAAAAGTCGTCACTTGTTGCAAAGATGATTGCTTTACTTGTCACTGAAAATTTTTCCAGTGTTGTTTACAACAAAGAAATGTGGATTAAATTTCAACCTTATAAAATGTTGTCACATAACCATGACATTAAAAAAAATTCTTAAAGGTTTTAATATGGATTATACTTTCCATGATCAATAACACAGGAATAAACCAAAGACCTAATAAAAAAAGCTCTATATTCATGTTTTGAGTATTTCACCCTAAACAAAAAAAGAACAAATGGAATTAAAAGTTGAAGTGTTGCCTAAAATTTTTGAAGAATAATTTTCAGCCCATAATCTCCAACAATTTCTTGAAGGTTTGAAAAAGTTATCCTCATTACCATATTTTACAACAATACCATGGGATTTAATCCCTGTGATTGATTGCTGTAAGCCCAAGCAACAAATTGTCAAATTAAAACCTTACCTCGATTTTTTTTTTCCCATTTTTATGCCTCCATTTATGGGGATTATGCCACAAATGTAAGAAACTAAATCTCAAATAAAACAATTTTGAAAATAATAAATCCCTTTAAGAAAAATAACAAATATATGAGAACAAATATAAAATCTATAGCTCAAAATTGATGTTTTCCTCCAATTTCAAAACAAGTTCCACTACATGAAATTATAGATAGAAATCTTACCTCACAAATTTTGCAATTGTCTATCAAAAATATATCAGAAATATATCTTTATTGTGGCTTGGGATAGTGCGAGTCCTGGATTAACAATGATTAGTTCACCAACCAAAATAATAATTTCCAATTTTCATACAGCAAACAATAAAATATTTAACAAGTTAAATCATTAAACAAATGGATAGCATATTAAAATCTAATATTTTGATCTTAAATAGCACTGATTAGTTCACCAACCAAAATAATAGTTTCCATTTTTCATATAGGAAACAATAAAAGATTTAACAAGTTAAATCATTAAACAATGCTTAAAAGGTGATGATACAAGCAAGTGGAAAGTCCTGGATTAACAAAGATTTGTTCACTTACCCAAAAAAAAATTTACAAATTTTCATATAGCCAAAAGATGAAAGATTTAGCTCAACTTCATATTTGTTGAAGGAATCTATGTCTGAAGATGAGATTGCAGTTAGAGAGTTGAAGAATGAATTACTAAAGTAAATCTGAAGTTCAGAGGAAACAAATAAATTTTGAAGAGGGAAATGTCTACAGTGGAATTAAGGATGTACGAGTGACAGAAAAAGAAGAAGAGGACAACCAACATCTTGAAGATGATGTTGTTGAATTTGTTTTGAAGTAGCAGTGGAGAAGGTACTTAAATGCCTTAAGAATCTTTTGGAAGATGTGTGGTGAACCAAAGGAAAGTGAGAATTTGAAGACTCTTGCATATGGAGCGATGCAAGAGAATTAGATCTCCAGTCCAAGAATTAGAGGTGTGGTCATACCTAAAGGTCTATACATCAGCTCAAGGAGGGGTCATTGTAAAATTTCATGTAAAAAGTGTTTATTTCTTAGCAAGAATAGGTAGGGAATATGCTTAGTTGTTAGGTGTCAGTTAATGATGAATTATGTAAGCATATCCCTAAAGATATGCGATGACTCGGGAGAGTAGTTGTTTGTAGTTGGTAGGTGGGTGAGTCATAAGTTAGGGATAAGTTTGTTTTTTCTAAAGATAGAACTTATGACTGAAATATAGGGATTAGTTACAATATTTTTTAGGAGTTTGTTAAAGAATGAGAAAAGCTATGTTTTTGGAATTAAGCTTTGTAATCCCATAGGTAGTAGGTAGAAATGAGTGTTAGGGTTCATAGAAGATGGCTATTGAAAGATGTATCAGGCCATAGACAGAATAGGATCAGGCCTTTTGTGCATGTATAGTTTCATTGTTTTAATGGAAAGAATATTCATCATGTTGGATGTTGGTGTCCTTTGGCATTTTATTGTATGATGTGACTGAACAATCTTGATGAATGATAGTAGCCTGTGAATGACTATACTCGTGCATGAAAGACCTGACAAGTAAGAAACTAGGTAGAATCATGCGTGTGTGATTCCAATTCTGGGTTTAATGATTAGGTAGAATCTTGGTTTCTAGGATTCTAGTTATTGGTTGAATTTGGGTAGAACCTCTAGGGTTCCAAGTTCCACCGAAGTCTTTCAAGGTTTTTTTGTAACTTAGTATAACCATTGGGAAAGTACCTATCTGTGTGAAAGGTTGAGATATATTTATACACGTTTCTGTTGTGTTTAGGGTAAAATGTAGACAAAGGAAAACGTTATGGTCAATTTCTCTATAGATGTGAAGGAGTAATCGAATGGTCCGAGGAGTGGACAGAAAGCATAGGCTCTGAGCTTTGAGAAATGGAAGGCAAAGTATCATTGCCTTGAACGTAGAATTCACCGAGGATAGAAATGGTGAATGAAAAAGAGTAGTCACCTGGTAATTGTGAGGAATAAGTTACAGGTAGATTTACGATGTGGGATGTGCAGAGAATGGTCATTTCTAGAAGGATGAGAAGTAGGGTTTTGAATTCCATGAAAGTACCAGGACAACTAGTTCAAACTTGACGTGGAAGGATGCAGACCATGTGTTTTTGTGTATGGTAATTTATGCGTAGAAGAATGGATGAGATATAGTAGTCTTACTAAAATTCGTTGAAGGGGTTGTAGACAAAAAAAATATCCTACGTATCCTGTGCGTCCCTAAGTGGATCAAACAGTGGGAAATAGGTGGAGGAATTGTAAAATGTTGATGTGGAAGGTCAATCATTGACAAGGTGATTTATTCATGAGACAACAATTTGAATCGATGAGATTGTATCATCGGGACATGCTTGTAGATGGACGAACGAGAATACACATCGTAGTCAGAGTTATATGGAAGGTTCAAGTGTGGGCCTATTATCATGGAGGAAGGAAGTTACAAAGAGATGGTGTCAGGAAATCTGATAATGCTGAGACAAAAGCAGTTGAATCTAAAAGTTTTGAAAGTGATAACATAAATCCTGTTGTAGAACATTCGGAGAGAAAATTCTATATTATAAATGTCTTTCAGGAGATGTAAAACAATATAGAAGTTTATAAGGATGTTTATATCCCTGTGAGTGAAAGAAGAGTGCAATGGAAAAGAAATCAGGATAAAGATTATTTGCAGTAGAGAAAAAAATTACAAGGTGAGATAGATGAACTATGGAAATTGATGTCATTTTCCAAGATAAACGACAGCCAAATGAAGCAAATATTCCATAGTATGATTGGATTGAAAGTGAAGAATGTTGAAGGTAAAACCCGTGGAGCATTATAGTACAAGGTCTAGAAACCTACAAGGTTACAACCAGACATTATGATAGCAGAGCTTATGGACATTTGAAAATAAAGGTTTGAGATTGAGGAAGATAAAGACTGAAGACACATGACCAGGTACAATGCAAGAAAGAGAGATCATTATATGAAATCTGAGGAAAAAAATCAACCAACTTTTACAAGATAGATCATTAATACATGTCTAAGGAGGAAACATAAAGATCCCAGTTCAGTATATCCAAGGAAGTTCTCAAGGAAGTGTACTAATATCAATACCCTTATAGGAGAAATAGTGTCAACCTCAAGAAATACAATATGATGCTAAAATACTCAACCATCCATACTCGAAAATAAAGAAACCAAAAGGTTGAAGAGTAGGAGGTACAAGCTCTTCTCTAGAAGATGTGTAGCTTGTCTTCCCCACCAGTTATTTCCTCATAATATTTAGTGAAGGAAAGTAGGCCCGCATCCATAGGGATCGCTTCCTTGGATAAACTATCTTCCCTCTTATTGTGTTCTCTAAAGACATGATGAAAGTCTAAAGTGTGAAAGAAGGCCTTTAGCTCCATAATGTTGTGACACCAACCATCCAGATCGAGGGTAGAGAGAACTTCCTTATCATCTAAGCCCAATTAATGATTACATAATAGTCCCCATATACATGGAGATGGGGAATGCCAATATCTTTTGCTAAAAATAGTAGATCCCAAAGAGCCAATGATTATGTTCTAGTGTTGTTGTTGTGCCCACATCCCATCTTAATCCTCTAGTGTAAATGCTCTTATATAATCTATGTGAAGGTATTTGAGCTTTCATGAATGTTAGTTTTTTTACAATAATTTATCCATGCATAAATCAAAGAAAACCACCCCAATACTAAGGTTTTAGCTCTATGAAAAATCCAAAAACTATGCTGCTAGCCAACTGTCATAAAAAAGTGCATACAAGCTCAAAGTGTCCACACGTGTGGGCTCAAAAAATTATTCAATGCTAGCGCATGAGTGAAGAAGACTACGAGTGAAAACCCCATAAGCAAGCAACCCTGGGAATAGGTCAAATCACAAACTAACTATATGAATATGTGTTCCCAAGCTGCCAAGTGTGAAAGACCAAGATCATTGTGTAGGATTCCTTAAGATGTGTAAATGGTCGAAAAATTGAAAAATAATGAGCAAGAGGTCCACCAAGGGATGACACTAAGCTCAAGCACATGGGGGTGAAAGTCCAACAAACCATATGGAAGAATGTAAAACCACCATGACTAAAAATTTCTACAAGATACTAAACAACGAAAATTTTTATGGTTACTCGAGATTGCACTTTGTAATTAATGCTAGAATTTATAAACACATACTGTAGAAAAATATAATGGAAACATAATAAACTGACTGTGAAAACTTGTGACTTCTTTTCATTACTTCTAAAAAAATTCTACTACAAGAAAACAACGAACTGCTAACTGCTCAATCGTAAAGTAAATAAATAAACCTATACCTCTTCCTTCTCTTTTATAGATTGATATGAAAAGTACATACAATGAATCTGGAGCACTATTGATTTACAACTAGAGAAGATCCATCTCAACCTCCGGACCAGAACACCAGTGGCTCCTGGTTTTCTGTGGGACGAAAAGTCAAAATGAAAGTCAATATATATATATATATATATATATATATACAAGTTTGGGGAAAAATATATACCAAAAGTAATTAAATATTATCAAAAATAAATATCCATACACGCATCCCCAGTCAAAATTGTGAAACTAGAATTTCCTCAACATCTATATTTGTGCCACTAGCCTCTGTTTCTTCCGGGTCAAGCAAATTCGTATCATCAACGTCGTCATCATTCATGAATTTGGTATACTGCAAAAATTTCATATAATTTATAAACATTATATTTGGAGAATAAAAACATTAGATTTCAAATAATAAATTTCATATATTATAGCATACTTAAGTACCATGCCTCTATTTTTATTTTATTAAGTGAGGAATCACTTATAATTGTCTCTATAGTATGTTGCATACTGCTCAAGCTCTAATTGATTCATACTTTTCAAGCGATCATCATAATAATCATGAAATGGGAATTCAATCATACTGGATGGAGATGAAATATTATTTAGGCCGATTTACACCCTTTCCAATGCAACCCCAACATGCTCTCTTATATCTTCCCTCACCCCTCTTGCTATTTGGGATGTCATTTCCTACTCCTATGGAAAAGATACGATTCTAGGATGTGGCTGTAATAACTAAGGCATCGAAATCCTATACTAAACATCTCATCGTGCATTAGGTCGTTCATATGTGCAACCTTTTCCAACACCATAGAAGCTGGATCGTGTATTTGTATATTCGAGGTCCATGTGAAACTGAAACTTTGCAATCAATATCTTAACAAAATAATGAGGAACCTCGTCATTATTTGGGAACTTCCCATATGCACATAGGAACCTAGAATAAATATGTGGTACAATCAGTGGATCATTGAATCTTGCGATCTTTAGACATTTTTTTGTCTTTAGGGCGCAAGTAAAAACATGAAAATACCATTTCTTTTGTGACAACTTTCTTTATTTCTTTAAACTTGTGGCAGCCCATCATTGGAAATCGCATCCTATGCATCATGTCATGAAAAATATGGGTTAATGCTCCAACCCCAAGATATGTCTCAATCAAACTATTCAGATTGTGCAAAACAATCTAGAGACACTGTTGAGTACCAAAAGAGAGATTTGCACAATCAAGTTCTTCCTGCAATATGGAGGAATTCTCCTTCATCTCTTCCACAGTCATCATAGAGATTTTGTATTCCCAAGGAGTATCCTCAGGAAAATATGTAGGATGATTGTAAAGAGGATGATATATTTCATTGTGAGCAAACTAATGTGACCTGATGATGTCTCCTTGTCTCGAGAGGTGGATTAGGATAAGGAGCAACAAACCCTATAAGAAGTAAAATGCACGTGCACGTATTAATATATATATAATTTGTCAATAAAATTATACAAATTTAAATAAAATGTGTTCATTATAAATACCTGATGCATCCTCTTTTGCCCCATCATTATTGTTATAATGTCTAGAAGCCCCTGTACAAAACAAAAAATTGGCAATCACATATAAGTTAACAAGAAAAATCATGAAAATTTTCACAAATACAAACAGTCATGTCAAACAAGAATTCTAGTTAGAATGTAGATGTAAACAACCTCTACCTGGCGATGGCTTATCTGAATAATACGACACTAAGTGCGTCCTATGTGTTTTTCCATCAGCCCCTCTAGATCCCTTAGACATATGTCTGTCATTCTGAGAGCCACCACATGTGCATGTAAAAATATCTTAGAAAGATGTGTAAAATAAGATTTATGCTTATATAGACTTTCACATGAATTGACTAACAATTGAATTTACTAGACGATGACCTCAGGGAGTGTGGTTGCATAGTAGCCAAGGTTGCTTCACTCTAAAGCTGTAAAGCTATGCATGATAAGAATTTTCCTCATATTAAAAAGCATGCAAAACAAGAATTCTAGTTAGAATGTATGTAAACAATCTCTACCTAAAAATGGATTCCTATGTGTTTGTCCACTAGACTCTGTAGACCCCTCAGACAGATGTCTATCATGATGAGAGCCACCACCTATGCACAACAATATCTTATAAAGATGCGTAAAATAATATTTATGTTTATATAGACTTGATAATGAATTGAATAAAAATTGAATTTACTTAATGAAGACCTCGAGGAGTGCAGCTGCATAGTAGCTAGGTTTGCTTCACCTTGAATCTATGAAGTTGTGCATGATAAGAATTTTCCACATATTTGAAAACATGTCAAATAATAATTCTAGTCAAAATGTACGTAAACAATCTCTATGCGATGATGTCATCCTATGTTGTTGTCCACCGGCCCCTGTAGACCCCTTAGACAGATGTCTATCATGTTGAGAGCCACCACTTGTGCACAAAAATATCTTAGAAAGATGTTTAAAAGAATATTTATGTTTATATAGAATTGAGCATGAATTGAATAACAATTGAATTTACCTGACAATGACCTTCAGGGAGTGTGGCTGCATAGCAGCCAAGTTTGCTTCACCCTAAATCTGTACATGATAAGAATTTTCCACATATTAAAAAACATGTCAACCAATAATTCTAGTCAAAATGTACATAAACAATATCTATCTGGCGATGGAATCCTATGTGTTTGTCCACTGACCCCTGCAGACCCCTCAGATAGACATCTGTCATGCTGAGAGCTACCACATGTGCAGAACAAGATCTTAGAAATACATGTAATAGAATATTTATGTTTATATAGACTTGAGTAAGAATTGAATTTACCTGATGATGACCTCAAGGAGTGTGGCGCCATAGTAGACAAGTTTTCTTCACCTTGAAGCTGTGAAGTTGTGCATGATAATAATTTTCCGCATAGTAAAAAACATGCCAAACAAGAATTCTAGTCAAAATGTATGTAAACAATCTCTACTTGGAAATGGTGTATCTGAAGATTAAGACACTAAGCATTTCCTCTGTCTTTGTCCACCGGACCTTGTAGACCCCTCACACATATGTATGTCATGCTGAGAGACACCACATATGGAAAACAAGATATTAAAAAGATGTGTAAAAGAAGTTTTATGTTTATATAGACTTGAGCATGAATTGAATAACAATTGAATTTACTCAACGATGACCTCTGGGTGTGTCGCTGCACAGTAGTTAAGTTTGATTCACCTTGAAGCTGTGAAGTTGTGCATGATAAGAATTTTCCACAGATTAAAAAACATGTCAAATTTAAATTTACCAAATTTAATGTTGTGCACCTGTGCATGATGAGAAATTATCACATTAAAAGCATGTCAAAACGTGTCATACAAGATAAATATATTCAGATTAACAATTGAATATACCTGACTGCATCACATATCTTGGCCTAGAGCTGATGGTACCATCACCATAACTTGTTATTTGTTCTCTCTCTTGTTATAATAATTCTATGACTACCATTACCACATAATTGTTGCTCCTGGTAAACCTCACTGTCATGGAATTTCACATATTCCTTAGATGTTCAAAAGCGCATTTCTGAGGTAAACTGAGGATAAGAATATTTCTTGACATACTTGAATTTTTTAGTGAGCACTTCAAATGCACATTTCGAGCATTATGCGACCCACACTTCTTGTTGCGGGTTGAGAAGGGTAGAAACCAACGAATACTCTAGGGTCATGACTCTAGACTTGAAATTGAAAGGATGGCTAATAAAGACACATATGAGAAGGTGGAGCCATTCTAAAGGTCAAATATGATCCCTTAAAGGTTGTGGCTCAAGTATTCCCAAATACAGAATACCCCTAGTTAGAAAGAACAACATTCTCTCAACCTTCACCCCCTATCCCTTATCTCTCAACAATTTGGTCCAATAATTCAAGGCATGCCTCCTCGATATCAAGCCTCATCTAGAAATTAATAAGTACAACACAATTTTTCACTTGGTTTAGAATATGGGACCTTAGTTCTTACCACCAGTAGGGAAAAGTTAAAAACGGAACAACAAATATATGAAAGAAAAGAGATTTTGGTGTACATGGTTCATGAGGAGGAAGCACCACTATAACAAGAACCACTAATTGATTGAATAGGAATTGTTGAATACAATGATTCCTTGAGTGACATATTTAATCCACTAAAATGTGTTGAAAAAAGAAAGGCAGAAGAAAACTCTAGAGCTAGGAACAACTTGAGAAAAAGAGGGGCATGGTGGAATCTCTAAGGAAATAGCCATCAAAAAGTGGAGAGAAAGAAGTTCTTGAGCCAACCAATACCAAAAAAGAGGAGGTTGCCTCACGTTATACTCTACCCTCTCCCTCTCATTCTAAATTGTTTAACATTTTATCTGGTGCATCTTATGAAGAAGTGACCACTATGCATGTTGCAAGTTCTTATGAATAAATAGGAGATTGGTGGAGAATGAGGAATTTCTTATGAATAAATTGGTTATGTGGCTATTTTTTTATTTTATGGAATGTTGTGGTGAAGAAAGGTCCTTGGTATCCTTAGTATCATGAGCCTACAAGATACACATCTAATGGTAGACCTCGCCAAATGAACATCATGACACAGAATTCAGTCCCCAAGGATTCTTTTTCATCCCAAACTAGAGTGAATGGGTCTCCCTCTATTGCTAGAGCAAGTTATATAGTAGAAACAAATCAAGGATAGGAGGTATGGAGCAGTGTGGCAGGTGCTTCAACACCACAAAAATAGAAGCACGTGCTTGGGAGGTTTTTGTTTCCTCTTGTTCAACATCATCAAGTCATTTGGCATCCCTATAAAATTATGTTGTTTTCTACTTCATAGGGATTTTTGGTTCCTTTAAACCCATGTAGAGCCTAGAAGACAAACCACATACCCCCATAATTTTGGATTAAGACTAGCAGTATGGAGGCCATCATGTGGTTTGGACACTCCACAAACACACAGTTTCCAACATATGCCAACTACTCGGTAAGATTTCATTTTCTATATTGGAATTCTTGAATCTGGTATATATATATATATATATATATATATATATATATATATTTCTTTTTATTATTCTTATTCAATTATGATTGTGATTTCTAATATAGTTTGCAATGTATTTATGATAGATTCCAAATAACCCTAGGTAACAAAGGAACCCTAGAGGATGCATAACTAGATCCATGATTCCTCGATCAGGGAGGTGAAAAAGAAAGGGAGGTGAATTTAATTAATGGTGAGGTTAAAAGGGCTTAGGTGGATGATCTAGTGAATGGTGGTGATTTTAATACAAGTGAATATCAATCAAGATTAAAGGTGGGCAGTGGAGGTACTATAAAGGACTTGGGTAGAAATAAATGTAAAAATTGTGTGAGGTAGAAGGATTCTCTTATGATGTTAGTCCTTGCCAAAGATACCGAAATCCATGTTGTGGATAAGATGGTTACACAAGCTTTGGCAAAAAACTTCCATGCTTGTAAGGCAGGAAAGACATCTTTGAGGGAGTGATTATAGATGAAATAGGCTCCATGAATGGGGCATGCTCCAATTTTATTTAAATTTTTCATAGGCTTGGCTGGGTTTTTGGTTCAAGAATCCCATGGATTTGAAAAAGATAGTGTCCAATATTTGGAAATGGAATTCAATTCCCCTTGTTATCGTGTCACAAACTTCATTTTTTGACTCTTGTGTAGAGTAATCTAATATCACCTCAGTTTGGGTGAAATGTCAAAAGATGTCTTCATATTTTTTGTCTCCAAATTTTTGCAAGGAGATTACGAATGTTCTTAATTCTTTCTTAGATGTAAATATGAGCTTCTTAAATAT
The DNA here is from genome assembly GCA_001517045.1 of Pseudotsuga menziesii. Lineage (NCBI taxonomy): Eukaryota > Viridiplantae > Streptophyta > Pinopsida > Pinales > Pinaceae > Pseudotsuga > Pseudotsuga menziesii. The sequence continues at coordinate 447,703 of LPNX010847112.1, forward strand.
GTGCATAGTATCTCTTTCTAGGATTTTGGAAGGGATGGACTAGCCAGTTAAATGAATTTACAAAAGGGGTCCATACTTTTTCACAACAATTCGAATATTTGGGAGTACCTTTCAAGTGTACTAGATGTTATTGTTACAAACATGTAATTGAAGACTATGAGATTCTATTTCAAAAAAAGGTTTAGATTTGTAAGGATATGTAAGTAGGGGGTAATCAATATTTTTTTGACCCTATCAAACCTAGCTTGATTACATAGACAAAATCAATTTCCTTTCAATATTGTTAAACTGAGAAGGATGATCACATGAGTAGGGGTATCGAAGAGGCTTTGAATCCATAGGTGGTAGTTGTACAACTTGGGCATATATATCATGAGGTGATTTGAGAGTCTTTTGTGGGAGCATCACCAATAGTTGGTGGATTTCCTCATGTTCTAATTTATGGTATTTTGATAATGTGAATGCCTCAATAAAAGTAACATAATAACGAGAGCCACCAAGAGATTGTACCTGAGCTGGTCCCCATACATCTGTATGGACAAGCTCTAACGTTTCACTCTTCTTTTGTTTCCCAACCCTGAGAAATATAACTCTCTTCTGTTTTCCATTAACACAGTTCTCACAAAATTCCAAACTTACCTGCTTCAGATCTGGAAGCAGTTTCCTTGAGTGGAGAATCTGCATCCCCTTCTCACTCATGTGGCCAAGCCTATGATGCCACAACACTGCACCTATTTCTGTGGAAGCTACAGAAATAGAATAATCAGTGTTATGAGGACATAAATATAACGTACCTATCCTATTTCCTTTTGCAATTACCATTGATCCTTTAGTGACCTTCCACTACGTTTCTCCAAACGTAGAAAAACAGCCGCCATCTCCCAACTGCCTTGTTGAGATCAGATTTATTTTCATAGCAGGAATGTGCCTTACATCCTTTAGCAACCAGTCATTTCCATTATTTAGTTTAATCTGTACCTTACCCTTTCCAACAATTTTACATGGTTCATCATCCCCCAATAACACATGCCCAAAATCACCTTGAACATAATCATAAAAGAATTTCCTATGGGGTGTAGCATGACATGAAGCCCCTGAATCTACTACCCAGTAATCACTAGTATTATCTAATGCAAGAATCAAAGCATCTTGTAACACATCACCTGCTACATTAGCTTCCTGGGGAGTCTCTTGCTACCTCTCACCTTTCTTCTTTGGTGCTCTGCAGTCTTTCTTTAGATGTCCTTTCTTACTGCAGTTCCAGCATTCTATTTTTCTGAATTTGGACTTGGATCTTCCCTTTTTAGACTTGTCGTGATTTCCGGGGCTCCTTCCTCTCTCTTTTTGTCTCCCTCTGCTCTCCATGGTCAACGCATTACCTGATGTCTCACCTGTGCTTTTCCTTCGCATTTCCTCGCTAAGAATAACACTAACAACATCATCAAACTTAAGAGTGCTTGAACTAGGGACAGAGTTACTTATAGCCATGACCAAGCTATTCCAGCTTTCTGGAAATGAGCACAATATTAGAAGAGCCCTAACCTCATCATCAAAGTTCACTTTTACAGAACTTAACTGACTGGTAAGTGTATTAAACTCATTTAAATGGTCAGCAACAGATTCACTTTCCGACATCTTCATATTAAATAAACACTTCATTAAAAATACCTTGTTAGAAGCCGAGGGTTTTTCGTAGAGCTTACTCAATGCGCTCATCACACCCTCTGTTGTTATTTCTTTCGAAATATTGAAGGCCGCTGATGAAGCCAAGCACAACCATATTGTTCCTAGTGCCTTTCTCTCAAGAACCTCCCATTCTTCATCCTTCATAGCCGCTAGCTGTTTTGCTTTTCTGCCCAATGGTAGGTACAGATCTTTCTGGTACAGATAGTCCTCCATTTGCATCTTCCATAACTGATAGTTTTGGCCGTTAAATTTATCAACCCTAAACTTTCCTTCTTCTGCCATTGCTCTCACTCGAACGAGGAACCCTTATTTCCTGGGAGCTTACAAACCAAATAGACCTTTTGGCTCTGATACCAATTGTTAGAAAAACAGGACCGTAGAGAAATAACAATTATACCGTTAAATCAATAAACAAGATGCAAAAACACATTAAACATTACAGAGAGACACAGATATAACGTGGTTCACCCAAACGATGGGCTACGTCCACAAAAAAATTTGCCAGTCCTTTTATTTCAGTCCAGAAAGATGAAGGGATACGCCCTGCAGCAAAACTGTTGCACTTCCTCTTCACGCTCTCATAGTCTCTCTTCCAGCACAATACAATGCCCACATCCAATACCATACAGTACTCACATCCAGTACCATACAGTACTCACATCCAGTAAAATACAGTACACAGTACAATTCACAATGGAGCCTCCTCAAGCCTTATAAAGGCTTAATCACATGCAATACCATGGGACAATACCATGGGATACAACAAACCATGTGCCCAAACCATGTGCTAGGCCTAACCACCTTTGACTCGATCTCAAGTCAAGGTTAACCCTAATAGTGCCTCGAATCTATTACTGCTTTTCATGGGCTGATTCTCTGATTATATTTCAGGTGTTGTGATCCATTGAGTTGCTGATTTCTTTGCTTGTTAGGAACTTACTTGGATGAGTTCTATTCTTGACGGCTAGGAGGATTTGTTTTCTGGTTTAAAAGTGCCTCAATTTGTTGAGTGTTTAGACTACGCTTAGAAAAGTGTCCAAGTTCATGACAAAAATTACATTTAAAAGGAAGTTCCGCATAATCTAAAGCTTGAAGATGATTCCATTCAACCATATTGATTTGGATTTCCTCTAGGAGGCTCTTCTCTATATCGACATCCACACAGTCTAGCATAGGAGCATGTATTGCCCTTTGGTTTAGCTCTGTCATTGAAATGACACAACTTGTTACCTATATCTCTGAGAGTATTTTCTTCCCAAAACATTAGTGGAAGATTAGGTAGTCTAATCAAAATTGGGGTCATTGTTATCTCTTCCTCGGGACTGAAATCAAGAGACTACCAGGTTAGAAACAGATCTTTAAAACGCATGAAGTAAGGTCTTTAAAACAGAGCTTTCGATCCCTATTGGCCAACTTTGTGGTCACTTCTACATTAGTATAAACATAAATAACAATAAAAAAATAGGGAGCTCCAAATCAGGAATGCAAAGGCACGATGACATGTACAACTTTCATTAAAAAAGATAAAGCAGGAGAAAACAAGAATACATAACTAAAATAGACATAACAAAACCATTTAAAAATTGATTTCCATTGTAATCATACAAGACATTCATAATTTGTGGGAGAAAAGTTTTGGATGAATATCAAATTTTGGTTCTTGAATATTGTTGTTTACCGATAGCAATAGATGCAAATATATTTTAATTTGATTTATTACATGGCTGACAACTAATACTTTATAAAAAAGACATACACAGCTGTAAGAGGAGTTTGATTATATACACGTAATCATTAGAAACTTTTTGAAATCAAAAGCGTATGCAAAGCATTCCTATGATGGCTTTCATGAAGAAGTAAGAATTGAAACAAGATATCAATACATGTTAAGAATTGGGTTAATTTTTGGAACAAGAATGTTAGGTAAACTCACCTCCAAAGCATCCACCCACCAAAGAGACAAAAAGTAAACTTTCATCAACCAATCTTGTATTCGCCTAAAAAGATAAACATATTCCTTTACAATCTTTTTCCATATTTACAGGTTAATTAGCAAGACAAAATAGATACAATTCCAAAAATAAATAGTGTGTGTGATAACTACCTGTCCAAGACCAAATCTACCAAATCCACTTTTGAAAAGCTGCCCCATTGTAGAGGAATCACTACAACAAAAACTAGATTTAGCGTTGAATTTAGTGCCGTATTTTAGTGTAATTTTTTCCCAATTTTGGTGAACAATCTGGCGCTAAACCTGGTGCTATTGTACAATTTCGTAAAACACCATCTATTGCATCTTTTTTTCCGTCCTTTTTAACATCCAATTTTGCGTCCATTTTTGCGCCCAATTTTTTGCATCTTTTGTTACGTCCTTATTTCTGTCCAATTTTGCATCTTGTATTGCATCTTTTTTTTATGTCATTTGTTACATCCTTGTTTGCACCCAGTTTGATGCTCAGTTTTGCATCCAATGTTGTGTCTTATTTTGCTCCTTTTGTTTCATCGAGTCTTGCACCCAATTTTGCACCATGTTTTGCATCAAATTATGTGTCCAATTTTGCATCTAGAGTTGTATCTAGATTTGCATCCAAATTTGGGCCCAATATTGCGTCTAGTTTTGCATCCAATTTTACTTATAATGTTGCATCCATTTTTTCATCTAATTTTGCATCTTGTTTTACGTCTTTTTTTGTATCGATGTCTATGCCTAATGTTTCATCTTGTTTTACGTCATATTTTGCATCTAGGTTTGTACCTAGTGTTGCATCTTGGTTGATGTCTTTTTTGCTTCTATGTTTGAGCCCAATGTTGCACCCAGTGTTGTGCCTAGTGTTGTTCCTAGTTTTATGCCCATGTTTGTATCTAATATTGCATCCAGTTTTGTTTACAATGTTGCATCCCATATTGCATTCAATATTACGTCTAGTTTTACATCCAATGTTTCGTCCCATCTTGCATCCAATATTGTGTCTCATTTTAAGTTTTTGTTTGCATCAAGTGTTGCTTCTAGTTTTGCACCTGGTGTTACACCTATTTTTATGTCCATCGATACACCATATTTTGTGCTCAATTTAATGTCCAATTTTACGTCTAGTTAGGAGTCCACTTTTGCATCTATTCTTGCGTATAGTTTTGGGCCTACTATTGCATCTAGTTTTGAGTCATTAATTGTGTCTAGTGTTGAGTCTCCTTTTGCATCCAATTTTGGTTTTACTGTGACTTCCATTTTTGTGTCCACATTTATGTCTGACATAACGTCCACTTTTGCATCCACTTGTGTGTTTGGTGTGACGTCCACTTTTACATCTTGTTTTGCATTTAGTGTTGCGTCTAATATTGCATCCATCTTGCACTACTACATTTCTTACCTTTAGAAATACACTGCAATATCATTAGGGCATGGAGGAATCGAACCACCAACCTCCTGCTTGTAAGGCAGGCGCTCTTCCATTGAGCTAGAACCCTTTAAGAATCAAGAAGAGAAGCAATATTAACACAGATTTCATCATTTGAATTCTAATAAAAGACAATAATATCCAAAGACAGTCATGCTTAAAATCCAATTTATTTTTCGAAACACATTAATAAGCACAAAAATCTACTGTGATCAGGAAACAAAATATCCTAAACAATTACACAATCTGTTAAAATGGTTTGTAAAAGGGTCTTAGAGAACAAGATAATATATTGATGCATACCTAATAACCTAAACTTGAGAAGGACAAAGAATAAGGATGTGTTTAAGAAATAGTTGTAGAATCCAATTGAGGATTGTGTGTTTCTACATAAATGTTTCTATTCGTTGATTATGTGATTTTTTTCAGCAATGGGATGGTAAGAGAAGCACTCATGAATGGTTATTAAAAGAAGATGCCTACCTCAAGATTCTTTAAGCCTCACCTAAAATCTAGTTGTTGTTTCAATTTTCATCATGCTAGGAATAGGTTGTCTAGTTTTGGTGAGACCTTTGGATTTACATGGACAACAGTAAAACCCTGATTGTGATGAAGGAAATAATTTCATCTGCACAAGTGAACTTTCGATTATATTAAAAACAAATATTGGTGAATGAAATAAATTGAACACAACTTGAAAATGATAGTGTCATCATGTTAGTGCACTTGATTAAACATCCTATTTTGACAGCCTCTTGAAGACTTTATTCAAAAGTTTAGATACTCTCTTTGACAACTAAATACGTAGATGTTCTCTTTTACAACAAAAATAAGGTTATTAAACAGAATCTGGATTGAAAATATTTAAGTGCACATTACAAGATACATGGACTCAAAAATGTTTTTAGTTAATGTTGTTTCTAGATGGTACATTTCATCTTCATAAAGTTATTTTCTAAGTTGTTGTCTTTGGTTATTTCAGTGTGCATTTCAGCATTTTAATGCAACATTCTGAATCTTAACCTCCTTTCTTAAACAAGATAGTACATTTTTTTTCCGGTACATTCCCTAACTGTTTACAACGCTGGAGTTAGATTGTTATTGGTATGTTGTGTAGGACCTTTGACCCTCTAGAATCTAGACATGTATGCATGACCAATTAAAATGTTCATAATGACCAACCAGTTTGAATTGGTGTTTTAACATTACTTAAAAGAAAAATAAATAAAGTGGGAAGGCTAGGTTTACCATTTGTAAGAAGACTACTATTATCCCCAAGAGAGAGAGAGAGAATTAGTTAAGTATTTTGTCCCATAATAGACCACAAATATCAAAACATCGTCAGTGTAGAAACCACTTGTCACCAATTAGATGCCTTCCAATATTCCAATAAAGTGCCTAATCTCCTCAATGGACCCTTATCCAAGGTCCGTTCCATTTTAGATATCAAATGTGCAGCCTATGAGGAATGAAAATCCCAATATTATTTAGACCTTTACTTTGGTCTGGTCATGGAATCCATCCAACAACCCACTGTGGTCAATCAAAGCCCTTTCCTAGACTACAAAGATCAAGATGGCTTTGTTTACAAGTTGAATCAATTGTGTGTTCCAGCTAGATCAACTTGCCTTCTGCTTATCAAGGAGGCCCATTCTTCATCCCATGGAGGACATTTTGGTGTATAGAAAATTATGTTGAACCCGCAAAGGTACTTCTTTTGGCCTTCCATGTGGAAAGAAGTGGAATATTACATCTAGAGTTGTTCAAATTGTAGCCAAAACAAACTTGCCAACATGAAGCTTGGGTTGTACCAGTCTTTGGCAGTTCTCTATAGGGCTTGGATTTCTTCTAGCCTGTTTTGGATTACCATTGACCAACATTTTTTATCATTACTCCAGATTTCTTAGTGATTTGGAAAATCCTCATGGAAGCCTTTAGGTTGTCTACATCGGTTCTCTACTACATTCAATCCACAAACTAATGGCCAAACTAAGATAGTGTAACATAATCTTGGTTCATGCTCTCTGCCTCTACCATCAATAGAACAAATAATGGGATCAATACCTGCATATTTTGAAACATAGTTACAACAAATCTGCCCTTGTGCAAGACACTTTCCTTTTGATCTTTGTTTTGGCTTTCAACCTCTTAGCCCCAATTTCTCTCCCAACTCCATCCACATCCCACCAACAGAAGTAGTAAGACAAAGCTCTTTTGTGTAGAACTTGATCAAGATCCAAAGTAATGTTCAGGACATCCTTCAATAGACACATGCTGAATACAAAGCACTATACAACTGAATAAGAATAAACTTAGGTTGAAATTGACTAATACCCAGGTGCAGGCTTCGGTGTTATTCAGAGTGATGAGCAATTGAAAATCTCATAGAATATGCCCTCTCAATATGCTGCTACAATGCAAATGACCATTTCCATTTCTGGTTTTTTATTTTATAATACTTTTTCTTTTCCAGAACGGACTGGGAAGAACGATAATTGTAGTAAACCAACTCCTGCATAGGGTTTCATGTACCAGATGAATCCAATCTGTATCGGTCTCTGGCAGGTTTAAAAGACTTTTATCAATCAGGATTCATTGCTCAATTTGTAGTATGAGGCCTGATCTGCATTCCTGTAGCACACCAGCTAACAACTAAAATCTGATTCACCTGTAACAGCACCACTATTGCATTTGGCTAAAGCATCCTACAGTTGTTGGATTTTTGTACATGTTGATGAGAGCGTTCAGCCTCAAAGGGAATTTTGACTTGTTCCTAGCTTGTTTCTAATGGATCACTCCACATAGAGTTTGGTTTGAAGTTTGAAATCATACTAGTTTATGGTGGACTGTTTTTGCATTGGCGAATGTTTTGAGTTGGTTAGGATATTTTCACTTCTAGCATCCACCATTGAACCGATATCTTGCACCCTTTCATTGTTGTTTTGGAGGAGCGTTCCCTTGGAGGATCTTTTGACATTCTTGTTCACAGAACCGTCCTCATTTAGAGGAGTGTTGTGACATGGCATATGTATTTTTTGAGGACGATTTGGCATTGGAGTAGACTAGGTGAAGGACGATTACCTTTTCTTCAGCCAACGTTGAATAGCATGCATCTATGAGTGCATCAGGTGAAGCTCTGGCCTAGGAGGATATTTGGCACCCTTAAAGATTGGAACAAAATAAAACAGAACCCCTATTATGCTACAATCGAGGATATTTGGCACCCTTAAAGATTGGAGAAAAATAAATTATCCAATAGCTCTTAACCATAATCTGCTCATATGCCTACTTTTACAAAAACTTTCATTAATCCTGTGGTAACATTAAAGGAATTCCCCTTCAATGGAAAAACAAGAACTACACCAGAACAAGCCAAACTATGATTTAATTATCAAAGAAAAAATTATGATTGAAGAATATGTGCACAAACCTTAAACCTAGTAGGGCTGGGGCTCTCTAAGAATCCTTCTTTTGATGCTAAATTAAGCTTAACACCTTCTAAATCACTGTTATGAATAACATCACCTCCTATATTAATATCAGTAGTAATGCAGCTTGTCTTTTCAAATAAGTCCAGTGCAAATTCTGGGTTGATCCCAGCATTTGCTGTATTACTGAGGACGCCAGGGCCTAGCTTTTTCACCTGCTCTGAATTGATATTGCAATCATGTCTTAGTAATTCCAATCCTCGAGTTCCACTACCCATTCCAAATGAGAAGATCTGCAAAATACCATCATCATGTAAAAAAAGAACATTATTTTTGTCCTTAGAGAGAGTCTTGTAAGCTGAAATGCCAACCCATTAAGAAGATGGACTTCCAGGCAATCACAGAAGTTGTGCACACATCTCCATAGGACCAAGAGACACAGTAAGTGGAGAGTTCAACTTCAAACTAGAGAGGCAGACAAAGGAACCACTGCCATCAAGCAACTCCTTTCAGTGATGTAGACCATCAGGCCTTAATTGACCATCTTAATCACCCTCAAGAACACTTGATACTTTGAAAGGTGGAGACTTGGTCTTTAAACTTGACAGGATGGAGTATGGCCACAAATGTGGGATTTTATTTTGGATGGATTTATGTGTTTTCAGATGCACTTGGTAGGAGGATTTTTTTGGATTCACAACCTTTCTCTTGCTTGTCATGTTTTCTTTTAGGACAGGGCTCTAGATACTGGCTATGGTCTATTGTGTTTCGAGGTTTGAGGCTCTCTACACATGGGTTTTGATTCGATGTTTTTATTTTCCTTTTGAGGCTCTCAGTTTAGATCTCTCTAGGATCATTTATTGATTTTGTTTTTGAGTTCTCCTTCAGGCATTGGAGCATCATGGACGATCATAGGCACTTCAGTCATTGCATTCCTTATGAAATTTCTAAATTTCATAGGGTTCAAAGGAGGATAGTCCAGCAAATTGAGGATCTTCAGGTGCTTTCTCCCATTTCAACTGCAGAAAGATGACACAAAATCACAGATTGACTCGGAAGGTAAAAATGCTAAATTGCCAGCTGTAGTGGCTTGTTGTAGTCATCATATTCTGAGATTGGAAGCAAATTTTAATATGTTATATGAATTGGTTCAGGGTCTGGCCAAGAGTTCTCAATCTTTGGTTTCTCTCCCAAATATTTCCACTGGATATGTCAGAGTTGCAGTAAAGGGTGAAGAAACAGTTCAGCAAGTGCATGAAAATATGGCAAATGGAAAAGCAGCTCTGAATCTCTCTTCAGGTAAACATCAATAAAGAATCCCTTAGTAGGCATGTTTTCCTTTAAGCTCAAGTTTCCCTGCATTTTATCAAGTTAGTTTTAGTTCTAGCTCAGTTTATTAAGCTTTACACTAGCATACTTTTTAGCAATGGTGCCAGAACAGTAAGAACTGCTCAGACAGTTGGCACCCATTGAGAGATTTTGGGTCTGTTTTAACAGAGACATTAGACAGTCCATTTTGTGTTGTATTATTTTGCTGTATAGTACAGCTCCCTTTTAACACAAATCACTGTTTCAGTTTAAAAGAAAATAAATAAATAAATAAATACAGAGCTCCACCAGCCAACACTCAAAGAGGAACATTATTACTCTTTAGCCAATGATGGTGCTCTGCAACCAGATTTGTGTCAAATTCTGAAGCCCCTACCTAGATATAAAAACCCTTTCACAAGTTACTCAATATTTATGGCATCACTCTCCTCCCAACCTCACTTGTAGCATTGTTATATCCTGTGGTTTACTACTCAAGGGAGAATGCTTTTTCTCCCTTACATATGGCTAATATTAACCACCGTTCCACAGAATTGAGGAAAATTGATGTGGGATGTTTCCCACATTCCCATTTTGGGGAAACTTAGAGAGACACAAGGTTGGGTGTTTTCCAAAAATTGGGGGTGTTTCCCTTTTTTGGTACATGTGGGAACTCCCCGCTATAGTTTTTCCTGATGGCCTTCAGAAAAGCTAAAATGCACAACAACAAAAAATCATTATCATGACAACTTACATGACAATATCAATAATTATTTCATGCTTTCATTGTTCATGTTTGTGACTTGTCAATGTTTTTCATATATCAAATTTTTATTTTTTTAGGATTACAAATGAGGTCCCCTTTGCTGAGGACCCTGACTTTTTCCCATGGCAATTCCTAAAATTTGGGGAATGTCTCCACACATCCCCTAGATGTGTTTGACTGTCCTGTGTCTCCCTGTCCAAGAAACAGGGCACGGGCTTACAAGTACTTTGATACACGGTAAATTTTACATCAACAATAGAAAAACTAAAGAAATTCTAATGTTCATGCAACTGAAACAAGATAAATGCCACAACTGAAAATCAACATTTAAATTACTACAAAATCTGAAGATCTCATGCCCCAAGAACAACACCACTTACCATTAAATAACACCCCTCCTCAAACTTCTCTAGAAAACTAGCCACCCATCTATCGGCATTTTCAACCCACTCACTGTGATGTATTCCAGCTCTTGTGGCAACGACATGTAACTGCACATGTAGATCATATGGATGAAAACTATTAGAAATCCAACAAAAGCAGAGAACAATTTTGATAGTGTCTAACTGCTAAAACAAGGAATCCAATCAAACAATAAAGTAATGAGTTGATTCAAATTGTATCAATTCAAGCAAGACTTCCATATCAATTCAAGCAAGACTTCAAGTGAAAACGTGCAAATCAAACAACATACCTTTTTCCCTACACGCTCTTGGTGCTCCTTGACAATCTGACGCAGTTTAGTTATGCTCATGTTGACCCTCAATTGCTTTTCCTAAAAAGAAACATAGATCCACGATATCAATTATAAAGTATATGCCTACGTGGCCATTGTTAGACAACACAAGGCATCCTTTAGCATAAACAACAAAAACCCAGACTTTATTTCCCAAAAACACAAGTACTTGTAAGCACAAAATGTCCCACACACTCAACAAGGGAAACGGTTCACACTGCATTTCTTGGAAAACACCACTGGAGACCAATTAATGGTTACTCCTATAGGAAAAAACCATTATGAAATTTCTGCTATTCTGCAGTTGTAAATATGCATGTCACGTTGCCCATTATGTAGCATTTAGGAAAATGGCCACAGAATATGTGCAGTGAATTATTTGGAGATCCAGGATAAAGCAAATGATTGCAAGCCCAGAACACAAGATGTTCTTATTACAAGGCATACAAATACTGAGCAAATAAATAGTTTACAGTAATCATAGACAGAAAAAAGAAGATAGCTTGAGGAGGAACAGGAATGAAGAGAAGGAATGCATGGTAATCTCTTATATTATAGCACTGCTCGAGCATCCAAAGTTCAAACATGCGGCTTGGGACATAAATGAAAAAGTTTCAAGAAGAAATCGAATTTAGTGCATAAAGGAATATTTAACTGAAATTCTTAATCATCTTTCCAACTAAGCAGGGCATATTAGACCTCCTTTTATTGGATAATATCATAATTATGATCAATGATACCTAATGGCTAAGATATATGCTTCAGTGTGTTGAGAAAGGATATATTTATTATTAAGTTAATAACCTCACCAAGAAATCTACAAATAATTTGATTTGGAAGTTCAAAGTTGCAAAAGATACATAAATTGAGATAGATGGAAAAGATTTAAGTGACAACCTAATACTGAGGTTGCAAGGTTATAAACATAGGAGACTCGGAACAAAAACCAGTGACACATAGCTCCATGGCAGGCCCAACAACACTCCAAGATCTTTGCTCAGCTTTTCCTCCTCCCAAGAACAGAGATCCCACCAATCCCGCAGAGAAAATCCATCCTCCATTCAAAGGTATCATTCAATCTTTGCAGCTTTCCACTGACCAACAAAACATCCTTATCATAAGTTTCAAATATCACGGATCCTCCTATTCGAACACTGTCTGTACTGACATAAGTAACTTATGTGGATTTCTTATAAACCTTGTCCCTACGCACAAAGGAAGAAATAGTATCAGAAGGAGCAATGCATTCGCCATTCACTTCGAGTTTGGCAGTAAAATCTGTGGGAATGTGGCAGAGGGTTAAAAACTGCAAAGAAGTTTCAAGTGGGAATGAGCTCAACCGCATTCAAAATACTCTCAGATCTAGCCATTGATATGAAGTAATGAGGTCCATCAGAGTTGGTCCGGTCGATCCTGTGGAAACCCATATTTGTAAATCAACTGGTCTGCCCATTGAAATGGCCCAAGATATGGTAAATTCGGTTCAGGTTCAAAATGAAGTCAACGCTGCAGCTTCTCAAGCAGCGGATGCTGGGGGATCAGTACTTGGCTCGAGTACTAGCCATTGAGTACCACGCTCATCTAATAACCTCATTTTTGTAACTGAGCTATTGAAACCGGGGCTCATCTTTAACCGATGCTCCTCTTTTGAAAGGGAGGGCTCCTCAATCAACAGATCTTTTCTTTCAATCAACAGGAATCCTCTTTCAACTCATTAAACAGGCCCCTTTTTCGGTAGTGCTCATTCGTCAACATGCAACCCGCAATAGCGACCCTTGCTCATTCCTCATACAGGGGGCGGTAGCGCGATCATTCCTCAACCAGTGCTCATTCCTCATCCGAGGCGTGATGCGTCAGGAAGGAACCTGGATCTACTGCTATTAAATATAAATAGAAATATGTTGATGGACTGAAGCAGTGAAAAAGCCTCTGAAAACAAAATACCACCTCCGCTCTGAGAGGTCCATGGAGGCAATCTTCTCTGGTGAACAAAGGGCCAAATAAGGGTGTCTTTCCTGTCTTGCAACTAAATCGCCTAGGGTGCATATCCTAGGAAGTTAAAAGACAAGTTTGAAAAATTCTTTGTCCCCATGCGAGTGAAGCGCAAAACTCTCAAATGCGGAGGGAAAAGAAAAAAGAGAAATAAAATTACGAGACAATATAATTATATTAATGTACAACAAAAGACTACAAAGGCAGGCCAATGGCACTAAAAAAAAGAACATTGCACAAATAAAATATGCCTAGGATACTCTCAATTTATATCTAAATTGAAAAGGGCAAGGTTTAAGGATTTGTTTGTCCTTGAATGATCATTCCTTATAGTGTTCAATTATCTTTCTCCATGAAGGTAAAGTAGTTGCTAAGACAACCCAACCTCAACACTAGGAATTTTTAGAAGAGGAATCAACACATTGAAAGACATTTTAGATGCCCATATTAGCGATTGGGTTCTATGGCCCAGTTTAAGAGCCAAATTCAAGTTGGCCAATCCCAACAAATTTCATGTTTTGTAATGAATCAAGGAGAGCAATCTTGATTATCTCTCCATGAACTAACTAGTCCTTCAAAGTTCAGCATCCTTTAATATGCTAAAAGGATTTGACCTATAACAAGGTCGAGGTCATCAAGAATTATAAGTTGTTGTATAATTGTTGGTTGGCACTATTGTAAACCTATGTTTAACACTCAATTGAATAAGATTTGGTGAATCAAATCCAATCAATTGACTTGGCTCTTTTGTTTTGACAATGTCTAGAAACCCTTGATTGGGCTTAAGAGGTATTTCTTTGCTTGATCCCTTGTTATTTAAGATGAGACTATGGGTAGTAAGTAGATCCAACTTAGCATTACCTAATAAAAATATCCTATGTGTGATCACCTCAAGAATCTCAAAAATTTATTTTGGTGTTTTATCTATACTAACTTACAAAGTCATCATAGAGATAGGCCACTAAATTGTATGAACTCCTCCTCTTGGAAGATCACACTCTTAGGAGAAAAATCACCCTATAAAAAAATTTGAGTGTCATTTCCCATTTGGAAAAGAGGTAATCACTCCATATTCAACCAAGCTCAGCTAGTTAAGTCCACTAGATTGTACATAATCAAATTATGTAAATATGTTGCTATGGAATCCTAGTGTGGAGCTCAAGACAAATAAAGGCCCAACTAGTGAATGGTTAGGCATGTATCATGTAAATATATTTATATGGATGATGACTAGGCTTGTCATGGTTAATTCAAGCTATGCAAATGCTCATGTTGAAATCTAATATAAAATGTTCATATCTAGTTGCATAGATCACGACAGGGACTATGATTCCACCAAAGGGGAAGAGGAAAGTGAATCCTATAATTCCAAGTGTCAATCCTAGAACTCACTTATGTTCCATCTTGTGTCTTAAATGAAACTATATACTCTAATTGACTCATTTTCCCAACTAGTGAATGCAAGTAAGATCTTGGTTGGTAAAGTCTTCTTGTGTAGTTGCAAGGAATGGGACAAGTACAATTATTATAAGGAGAAATTAGTGTGTATTGCACTTGTGTGAAGTTGTGTCAACTTTATTTCCTTCCATTCCCTCATTGTCATTCATTTTAAGTATGTATGTTATGGTCCCATGATGGAATAAGCACATTGTGTGCATGCAAAAGCACCATTCACCATTCCTAAACAAACCCACTTGAGAAATTGATAAGAGAAGAGACTATGGAAGAAGATGATGAGAAGCTTGAGGATGGATGCAAAAGGCGGTATATTAGCAAAGGCTAGGCACACAAGAACCCTAATACTCTAATGGCATCTCTATCCATAGGATTATCTAGAAACCAACTCTAATATACCCATTTGATATGCCTTCAACTATCCTTAAGGGACTAACGGAAAATAAGGGGCCCATGTTTTTACTTGGTGTTAAGTAGTGCAAATATATAGTGTCATTTCTAATAAGAGGATAGGAATCTGAGATATCTCAAATGTTTTAGTAGGATTTATTGTTCAATTAAAAATAGAAATTAGGTTAGTATCGGAAAGGGAGAACCCTATGGGATTGATTCCTTTCCTTGGTGGCCTCATAATAAATTTTGGGGTTATATGCACGTTGAATACCTAAGGATTAGTGGAAAATAAATAACGCATAGCCCATTTTTTGGATGAACTTTCATGACAGATAAATGTTTATATTGTGAATATGCACAATGCTTGATCATGTTCCAACAATCTTTTCCTAAAAAAAGTAATTAGTTGCAAGAAGTATGTGTGTGAATGCTTAATTTGTGCATTGGGTTATCAAGCCATGAGATGGTCATTTTGTACATGTACAAGTGGTTGCATTTTTTTGGTTAAGTGCATTGCATGTTTCAATCCTATTAATTCTAATTCATAAGTCACTTGAGTTCGACTATGCATTATTTAATAAATGAACCTAGGAGGACTAGGAAAGAATTATAGATTATGTTTCATTGAAAAATTGATTGCAACACAAGCAGTGTTCAATTCCTCATGTTCTAAATAACACGAGTGTTCAATTCTTGATGAGCGCAACACATTGAAAGAAAGGATGCATATAGTAAGCACAGAGAATTTCATTTTTCCTTTCAATCTATATCTTTTGTAACATCATGTTCTTTTGATTATATGAGTGATTCCACCTCCAACTTCTCATATTTAACTTTAGGTGCAGAATCCTTGTCATGAAGGCAGAATATGGAATTGGGTTGATGATCAATATTTACATGGAAAATCATCAGTTAGGGATGGGAATTTTCGATCCACTAAGAAACATTTCATTCATGTAGAGCATGTATAGATTAATTTGAAGTTCAAAAATCGTAAGGATCGACTCAAGAAGGTAAAGCACCCAATTTTTCTTGGCAGGAAGCTCACAAGTTTTCTAAATTATGTGTTCATGGCCAGTGTTACCAAGAAGCCAAATATTTTGACATGTATTCTTCTGTAAGTGAATCGAAATCATATTTTTATTTATATAGAAAACCCACCTCCACTTATTCATCTTCCTCCTTAGTTGAATCTAGGTCATGTTTGAGTAAATCATCTACAGGGTCGAAGAACATTAATGGAGTGACAAGGTTTGTAACATTCCACCCAACAATTGTGCTTTTGAATGAGGAGTGTCACCCTTGTGAGGAGAAGTGTCTCCACATAATGGAAAATGCAATCCCCGAGTCGAAATTCTCCTTATTATCCATAATCACAACCATCTACAAATGCCTACAAGCTTCCATTGGTTAGTAAAGAATTGAAGCATACATACAGTGTGTATGCTTGGTGAATAGAGGTTCTAGTGTACCCCACTTATTAAAGATGTGAATAAAAAACATTTTTTGTTCAATGGGTGATAAAGTGATTTGAGGCATTGGAATCAGATTTTACTTTATTGGAGTATCGTGTTCACATGGGGATGAACAAGGGTGGGTAGGGAGGACAATGACATAAAGAGTGTGCTTTGGTCAGTGACTCCACAACAATTGAAATTTGGTTAATTATTTTGGGTCTAGGGCCATGGTATGGTCAAGTTGGCCAGAGCATTTTTAAATGTTGTTTTGTAAAATACATGGTAGACATTAGTGTTAGGATTATTAATCCACCCTTGTCCAATTTGTTCATATGTCTAAATCGGGAGTCATGTCTAAATCGGGAGTCCATCCAGCCTATTTTTAGTCATTAGCACCATTGGATCCACTTGGCCTAATTGGGGCACATGTTTTAGTTACTAAAGTGTGGGGAACACTAATTGAGGCTTACTGCCACTGATTGCACTTAATTGCATCAATTTAGGAGCCTTCTAGACCAATCCCTACAATTTAGGAGCCACTGGGAGTGCCGAAACCAACCAAGGTCAGTTCAGTTCAGTTAATGACTAGTCAAGCTAAGTTAGGAGTAAGTTACATTCAGTTCTAGTCCTCTACATTCAGTTAGCGCTAGGTTTACTTGACTGCACTCAGGAGGGGCGCATTTCTCACCTACCACAGTCAGTTAGCCTTAGTCAACACTGGATGTAACACTTGAGTTGTGTTTTAGAACTCCAATGAACTCCGATTATGGTTTAGAGAAGGTCAGTTAACTATTGAGTCCTTCGATAGTGATTTAGACAAGGTCTTAGTTACCTATAGTCAAGTAGAGTCTAATCAATTCGAATTTCCTCATGTGGATTCGAATTGCTTATGGCTATTAAAGCCATTGTACTTCATTGTAATTATTATCTAATTACTCTTTTATTAATGAAAATAATTCACAGTTGCAAGCCATTTTTGCACTATTTCATTCTTCAATAACTGAGTAAATTGTTTGATCTATCTTGTGAGTTGTATGTTTGTCCACAGATCTATGTGCTCAATTTAATAATTAGAGTTCCATTTTATATTTATAAGTTAATAAACTCACTACCATGATTAAAATACCTTAGCAAGTGAATCAAAATATTATGATCTCACTAAAGAAGGATAATATAAAACATTATTTTATGGATTATTTGTGTAATGTATCATTTCCTTAATTATAATTGAGCAATTATTGATATTAAAAATTAAATCACGTCAAAGTCGTCGTGGGATATTATGGAATTATTAATTTATTTATATTTTAAAGTATTAATTATGTTGATAGATCTTTTAGATGAGAAAGGGTGTATGGGCACTATTCTCAAATTCGTCATCTCTCCCTCTAATACAAAGTCAACATGCTTATCCTCACCAAAAAGCATGCAAAGCCACTATGTGCATTTTTGTTGACGAACGTCCATCGCTATAGCGATGAACATCCATCTCTGTAGAAACGTTATGGACTATGCATTGCTATAGCGATGATCGTCAGGGACATTTTCATTTTTTTCCAAAATTTTAAACTGTTTTTCCACGAAAAATTCAATTTTAACTTTTTCGTGGCAAACTTTCGTGGGACTTTTGAGCCATATGTAGTAGTGTGAGTATGTTTAGTTGTGTGGTGTGCACTATGGATACTTTTGTACACTTAACAACAATCAGGAACACACTAATATTTGCATGCAATTCAGAAATTACTCTCAATGTATGTATAGATCATTTCTTATTCTAGAATATCATATATATATATATATATATATATATATATATATATCTATAATTTATTTAAATTAATAGTAGTCTACATGCCTGGAAATTTTGAAATATCAGATCTGTTTATTGGATGACCAATCTGGAATGTTCAATCAGTTGCAATAGCAAGGGATTCGTGAAAATGACATCTTCAGGTGTGTGATTAGCATTTCCATGTAAGAGGATGAATGGAATGTGAATTGATGGATCTAGGTGAAGATTTGTGGCAGCGCTTCATTCCTTTATATTTCCCCCTAATTTCATTGCATGCAGACCGGATTGCACTCCTCATGGTCATAGTTACCTGAGCCTTCTCTCCTCTGTTTGAGAT